>VRLP01001474.1:0-126966 GCA_009660295.1 Lophius piscatorius
CGGAGGAACATGTGTCAGTTTTTATGTAGATTTGCGTGTCATCAGCGTAACAATGGAATGAGAGTCCATATCGACTGATGACACGGCCAAGGGGGAGCATGTACAGGCAACAAGATGTTAGCTACTGAAGTTACAGGGAACTTTTCAGAGGGAAAACCACTAAGAGTTCTAGTTGTGCAGCGTTGCATGGTCATTTCTCTTTAATATATCCGTGAAACATCCGGTTCAGATATTTTTAAACCCCTCAACAGAAAGACTACCCACACAACTAACACAGAACTAGAGGAAGTTAGAAAAAATAAATAAACAAAGTCTGGCCTCGCTTGATAAAATGTATTATCATTATTATTATTATTATTATTATTATTATTATTATTATTATATAGTGGCTCTCCAGAAGTTATCAAAACCTCTAGGTCAAATTTTCTTATTTGGATTTGATTAAGGATTTGTTTTCAACCGAACAAGCACAACATCGACTAACATGATGGCAGTGGAGCTTGGCTGCATCAGTGGCAGCAGAGAGAGACAGTAATGATGGTTCAAGGAACAGTGTCAGGCCGAGAGAGAGTCTAGGAAGATGCAAACATGACCACTGGTAGTCAACAAACATTTGCCAGATACCCATGGATCTCAACAACTGGGCTAGAAACTCACATCCCAATCAGTTTAACTCCCAGACATCCCAATCAATGTTGATACTACTCAAAATGTTGCCTTTTATCAATTGCTTTAACAGCTAAACACAAGAAGTTTGCTTCCTGAACATGTATTTACTAAATGTGTTATTGAATTAAACACCTCCAAATATCTGTACTTTACTTGAAATCCGATGAGTTGCAAAATATCTGATGAAGGTGTTCATATTATCGGGTACAACTTCTTCATATGTGATCGTAAAATAACGGGGACATTTAATTTATGTAAAAAATGTTTTTTTCTGTACATTTACTCAATGCCTCCTGGAAACATAAAATGTTCGATCATGTTGCACTGAATATCTATGTTCCTCTCTGTCAGACCTATTCTGTTTTGTCAATATTGTTAGCTCTATTATTGTTCGTCATGCTCCACATAAAACCCTTAGAATAAAAAACAGGTCTGAAAAAAGCAACACACTTTGGTCTTCTCTGAGAACGTCTGGTAAAGATAGTGAGAGGCATCAGAGAAACTGTGACATCACCTTAAGCCCAAAACAGATTATTCTCTATCTGCCTTCACAAATTACAATGAAAACAGACGAATATTCTGAAAAGTTGTAAAGGCCTTGAAGAACAAGCGTTCCACACTTTTCTCCAGTAATGAATCGCAAAGATGGACCAATTAGCCATAAAGGTGAAATGGTTGAAGCATTTAACAATTATTTGTTTGCTGATGTATCCATGGTTATGACAAAAGCTTCAACCCAGAGCCACAAACTGTCCCCATCCTAGTCCTAATTCTCCACCGAACATATTTTCTCCCAGACCGGTCACATAATCTGAGGTATACGGTGCACTGATCCATTTAAACATAAGAAAGTCTCCCGGCGAAAGGAACCTTGACCTTCTGTCCTGCTCCGCCTCAGCGCTCCTGTTATTGATGCATCACTAGTTCACATTTTCAATGTACCTTTACCTCCCACAAAATCCCCTCTATATGGAAAAATGCTTAGGTTCTTGCGTAAAGGTGATGTCATCGGTGACCTGTCTCCAAAATGTCCTGCTGGTCCGAAATCTTCAATCCAGCTAAAAACTTTGCAATTTCCTTCAAGATAATAATGTTGTCAGGCCAAAGCAGTCAGGCTTTAAAACCAGCCCATAGCACAATTACTGCTACACCTGCTATTCTTAATGACTTATTTGCTAAGAAGATACGCATCACGGCATTCTTCTTAAAATGTGTCTACAGTTTTGATTCTGTTGTTCACAACATTTTGTTGAATAACTTGGTCTTGAGGGTTTTAATGTTTCCGAACACAACTGGTTGTAATCATATCCATCTGTGGTAAGGGTTCACAATGTGATTAACCGAGGTAACAAAGATCTTTAACAGTTGATAAAGGTGTTGGTATTCAGTCACTACTTTTTACCATAAGCTTATAGTGTAACTCAGCACTGTACTGCACACTTTTATGCGGATGAGCCCATCCTATACGCCACTAGCCCCACCGGGGCTTCTCCAAGTTACAAAAACTAGTTCAAAGGTCTGTAGACTTCTTTGTTGCCCTGAGAAATAACTTTATACTCCAACGAAAACTGAATGTATTCAATTCACTAGAGCACGAACAAAAGGAAAGCCTATTTCAATTCATATTTTAAATGGTGACAATTAAACAGTCCAGCATTACAAATATTATTCTCCAAAATAAAAAATTCTATTGTATTTTTCTGCCATAACAGAGTCTGCTTCTCCTTCAACAGCAGAAAACTATTATTCAATCCACCATGCTATCCACTCTGGATTATGGAGCTATCCTCTGGGCACATACCTGCATTTAACATGTTGAGTTGAGCTCAGAGCATATTTCAATGACGCCAGATCACAGGAAAGACTGTCTCAATGGTTTCCTAGCATAAACACTGAACTGGAGAAGATTGGTTTCCAGTAATATGCACCTCTCTACTGGAATGAACACGAGCAACAATTGAACCTGAAGTGTCTAATTCATCAAAACAACATTAAAGGTTCAGCATCTTCTACTTTTCCGACACTTTACAGAGATGCTATTAGTGTGTTCAGGTAAATTCAGGGGTTCTAAAAGTGGGGTCAATGAGTCATAGCCAGGGTGTCCATTAAATGATTTTCTACTTTAAAACAAACTATAAAACTGTGCTGTATTATCAAATATACATTAAAACAGTGGTGGAGACCCAACACTGAGAACACAGAGGGTCATTCAACACAACGCAGTGACATAATTGCTCAATTTCCTGTCAGTGTGTGCTTTCACACCCCGCTTTTATCGTCTTAATCTTCATTTGACAACCTAATTAACTTCAGAACATTTCTTCCCAACTAAAGTCTTTATATTTTGCTTGGTCTTTCAAAACTTTTCCACGAATCTGAATTGATCCCAAGAATTTTCAGGTTTGTTAGCTTTTTTAGCTTAGCGGTTAGCGATGACGTGTTCTTCCTTCTCCGCTTCTCTGTCCTCTTCATTGTGTCAGATATTCAAATATTCCTCTTTTCGATATCGGTACATGGACAGTAAGAAGCTTATTATTTAATAGCTTGAAGGCAAGGATTAGTGTTGTGCATCAATGAAACAAAAACATTAGCTGCGGTAATTGACCCCTGTAGCTGGTGAATGCAGACCTAGCATCGCTCCTCCTGAGCATCTGGGAAATGTTGTGGTTCTTCAAGTTCTATGTTCCACAGTTTTAATTGTACAATTAGATGTGTTTATTTGTTGCATATGTTCAAATGTCAGTTATAGCCAGTCAGTGTGGACAAACACAAACATGCATAATCCCTCCTAACAGCCTCACTCTCTCTCACATATATCTCCATCCCATCCTCCTCCCTACATCTCTTTCATCCCCTTTCCCTCTTCATCCCATTTTCAGATGCTCGATTCATCTTCCATTCAAAACGAGACATACATAAAACATAATCATTCAAGCACTCAAACAAAAAAGACTTAAACTGTCCATCATCTCATCAAGTTAAAGGCCTGATATGCATTAAAGCCCATAATAAAAGGCGCTCATCGACATGCAACAGTAAACAAAGAGGTTCCTCAATTTTAAAAGTAAAACCATCAACATGTTTAATATTAATCCAGACGGGAGATTCATCGTCATTAATGCATCCGTTCAACTCACAACATTCACACTGGCTGACACCTAACATCAACCATCCTGACTGAAAGTCACTTTTAAACTGCTCCTTTCAAATGTCTGCCTTTATTACTGATACTGTTCATTCTCTGAAAGCTTTTAAGATCCTTACTGGAAAAGTTCAAACTTTGTCAAGTAGTTTCCAAATGCAATTTCAATAAATTGCCGTTTTAAAGTAAATTTATGAACACGGTTGAAATTGAAATGTGCTTCTGTTTATGGAGCACGTTGGAAGGATTTAGGTTTAAAAGCTTGACAATACGTATAGTTCCAATGTCACCTCAGACTATAAATGGTCGTAAAGTTATCTTTAATCTGTTCCGGGATTGTGATTCTGAGGATGTCCTTGGAAATTCTTCTTCCTTGCAAGTTGTTCTTGGCCCCAATAAGTTTAGGAAGACCTTTTGAGAAGTTAATGAATGAATGAAGTGTGTTTTTTGTAGGTTTGTGTACTGTATAAACACACACATACACAAACACACACACACGCAGGGTTATGGGTACAATAGATCTCTTCCATGCAAAGGCCACTACAGAGCCCTGCTGAGTGTGTCTGAGTGTGTTGTGGTAGAGGCGATGGTACTTTTAATGACGAGCCATAAACCAAAGTCGGCGGCTCCTGCCCCAGGAGGGGTCATTTGGCCGGCTGTGGCCGCCACTCACCACGCAGTCAAATACACACAGTGGGAGTCAACCTCAGCTGCAGCCCTTAGATCATATAAAGGGCCAGAAGACAAGACAAAGAGCGAAAATAAATGGAGAGAAAGGCAAACAAAGGAAGGAAACAACTATTCATATTTTTTTCCTGTACTCCCTACGTGTTTGGCTTTTATGTCCCCGCCGAAGAAAGGTATATGGGGTCACAGGGAGTCTTCTATTCACATCCTTCTCACAAACCACATGAAAGGCCTCAGCGAAATTTTTAGACAAGCTTTGAAGGAGCCCTGTAGGTGCGCATTTCATTCTTTCATTTGTTCGTATTCAGGCACATTCATATATAAATGACTGTTGTCATTATTGTGAGAATGGACTATGCTTTATCAGTACAAACTGAGTTTTTCCAGAAACAGTGGCATCTGTTCTGTCTTTGTTCTGAACAAAAAATTTGGAGTATCACTGACAATAAAACAATAAATCCTGAGTTTAGTTTTATACTTATTAGGGATATGTGATGACATACACTGATAAAAGATGCGAAAGGCCAGTCTCCATGAGAAGTTTGGTACATTTGCAGCAGGGACGTTAGCTTTGGTATATATTTTTTTTAATGCAGGACTCTCCTTTATCTGTAACTGCATATGCTGCTCAGGGTCTCGTTCTTCACGTCTCCAAGCATATTCCCTTACTGTCCATCTCAAGTATTTGGATGAGCTCATTATGAGTCACTGAACCTTTTTAAATATGACCCAGTGGCAGCAAGTACATGCAAAAGAGTAAGGGGCCAAATATGGAGCCCTGGGGAACACCACAGGCCAAAGGCGGCTCGAAGGAGGAGAAATGAACTGTGGTTATGGAGAAAGTCCTATTTGATAAGTAAGATTTTTTGGCATAATTAAACATGGGAAGACTTACTAAACAGAGTTATGTAGCTTGGAACAACCCAAAAATGTCTAATAAGCATCAAGTCGTTTTTCTAAAAGCATACATTATTTACCAAAACTCACTTTTTTTCACGATATACAAAATTTCATCTTGAAATAATTTTCGATGTATGATTTTTTTTTCTGTTTCAAGAGGCTTTACCAAAACTATTGGTCATTTTATGGTAAATTTAGTGTCCAAGATATTCAAGTAAAAAACTAAAAAAACAAAGAAATAGAATGTGCAAAGAATTAATTTCTCCGTATTTTTTTCTTGAGAGGGACATTAAAGTGTTCACTAGTTACTTAGAAAATAACTCATAACATTAGAACCACCTGACCTATGTTGTGTAGGTCTTTTATACTGGTCTGTAATGTGAAATTGTAAAAAATTGTGGTGTCCAACAAGTAGGAGAAGTGTGGCGAGAAAGTAGGAGCTGAATTATATCCCCCCAATATTTGGGGAGATTATGGAATCGTCATTGCCGCGATTCCATAATCTACCGCGTGTTAACGAAAGAACCGCGATAACTACAAAACACTATCATGGATCCTTTTCAAATTTTAGACCCACACAGATGTTATTCAGAGGAAGAACTGGAGTGTTTTGGGGAAAGTTTGGTTGTATATTTCTGACATTGAGGGGACCTTTATCTCAAAAATTTTCAGAACATAATTTCTCAATCTTTTGTGCGATTATTCCAAACTTGGTGCATATGTTTTTACTCGAGGAGGTCTATTTTGTATAAATTCTGACTTTCTCAGATAGTTAATATTTTACTCACTAGAGGGAGCTTTTTATGAAAAACACATTTTTTCAGATATAACTTCCTAACCATTGGTTCTATTTAGTCCAAATTGGTCGTATATATGAATCGACTCAAGGAGATCTGTCTGGTAAATATCAATATCGTATTTTACTCTAGTAGTCTATATTATACTCACGAGCGGGAGCCTTTTTATGTAAAACCGAGTGGTTATTTGATGAGTTCAATCATGCGGATTGCTTGCACAAACAAGGGCATTGGGTACTTTTCGGCGATAAATCCTTGCTCTCTGGGACGACAGTGTATGTCTACTTCAAATCTGATGTGTTCTTTACAGTCACCTTTGATCTGTGGTCAGTATGGTCTGTATACACAAAGATAGGAACCAACAGATGCTTTGAGACGGATTATACCTCTGATCACAAATTATCTCACAGACCTGAAAATCTGATTTCTGCACCTCAGGAAGAGAAAATTCTAAGAGATGAACAAATATTTAATAGAGACTAGAGTCTGTGAAAAAGCAAAAAAAAAAGGGTGAATAATCATTAATTAATTGCGACCAATGTAAAAGTTTGAAATGATTATGATTCAGATTTGAAGTCATAACCACTCAGTCACGCCTGAAGACCCATATTCTAATATTTTCAACTATGCATACATACATAGAAGGGCAAGTTGTCAAACAAAGTCAATTTTGTGCCAGTTCTTACTGCAGCCTGTCTCTGTTGACAAAAAGCAGACCTAAACAAAACTCATTCACCATTTCACCCTGCTCTCAAAGAAAATAAATACATCTCCATTCTTCTCACAGTGGCTTTTTTGTTAGAGCGAGACTGAAAAGAAGGACAGCAGGATGATTTTATAATACACTAGATGCAGCTTTGTTCAAAAGTGCATCCACAGCACTCCCAGCAATTATTAAAAATTAAAGATTAACGAAGCAGAGAGGTAGACGAGGTCAGAGCCCAGACTCTCCAAAACAGCGTCCTAGATTTAGAGTCACTGCCATTTCAGAACAATTTTGATTCCATTCAGTTCAATATTGTTTTCTTTTGACAGTCAATATGTTTGTTTGCGTAACTGAATGGTCAAGGTGACCTGTAGCTGGACAGGAACAGGAACGACCATGGATTACACATTATGTCAATTTTTCCATTCATTATTACATAAAACAATCAGATTAAACTGAGGTCCATGTGATGATGACTTTTATTGATTGATTTTTATCAAAACTGTTGCTCATTATTTCAGTGATTAAACAATAAATCCTGATTATCCCTGACAAAAAAGAACTTTCTGGAAATGAGGTAATTGATAAATCACCTAACCATCAAGATACCATCAATTCTACAGTAACGGTGAAAGCACAATATTTGTTTTTGCCACTAGGGGTCTCTGTTCAAGGCAGACTTGCTCCCATTTGTCTTCCTCTGAGATGGGAGTTGGGGTAGTCAGAGAAGCAAATGGTATACAAGGGGGAAACGCAGAAAAGCACAGGTGTTGCATTTTGATAATATGTTTGCAGCTGAAAACTGGAAGACTGAAAAGCAGCAGGCAGCAATTAGCAGTTAGAAGCTATGTCAAAGACAAGGAAAATCAAGCAAACCTGTAAGTGAGAGAGTAAGCATGAGATCCAACAAGCTCCCCACTTTCCAAAAAGTGGATTAGATCATCTGCTCAGTGACGGGACAAATGATGTAATTTCTTTGCTATCTTTGGTTAATCCACTTCCTGCTAGACGTAAAAATACAGAGAAAAAGCCCCACACTACACATCTATGCTGCTGTGTTATACGTCACTCCTCGTTCACTTATGGAACTGTGGCTCGCTGTTATAAATTCAGAAACCTCGGGCGGATCCTGACTGAGCATGAGCGACCTGAATGGTCTTTTTTAGTGTCTCTAGCCCACCTCTCCGTCCAGACATGGATAGCAAAAACATATAATAGCAGCATTAATAATAGCATGATTGAACTTCATAGTAATTATAATAACCTCTGGATTAATACTGTTGATATAATTAGGCTTATACTATCGACTTGAGAGCAAGGGTATATCCCTGAAAAGCCCTCAATGCCCTGCGTTGCACAAGCAATTCCCCAATTGAAATTCTCAATTTAAATGTGAAATTATTTCCACAGTATTTTTCTTTAAAGAAAAAAAGAACTATTAGAAAAATTATGAACTATTAGATTAAAATATAGGCACCAAATTTTGCCTAAATCGGACCAACAGTTGAGAAATTAGGGCACCAGAACTTCTGGATATAAAGCTCCCCCTAGTGTTGTAAATATTCAACCGTCTTATCCAAAATCATTCAAGTTCTTCCTCGCAATAAGGTCTTTGTGGGTCTTAAACTTTATACATTTTTTTTTACTATTTTTTACTTTTTCATGGATTATTTTAAATGATCCATGAAATATTTTTTGAATTATCATGTTAACATTTAGGAACTGCGGCAGCAACATAAGTGGCAATGACGACTCCATGAAATTTCCCGATGTTTTGGGTAAATAATAATTAGGAAATGGAGAAGAAGTGAGTGTTTACACGCATGACTGTACTCATGTTATATTTATTCATTCTCTGACTGTCGGAAGGTTATGGCGGCCGTGACAAGTGAATGAAAAACAATGTTATTTTGGTAAAAAATACTCCGGGTCTTAACTTTTTGCAAATATTTGGAATGATTTATGTAATTCGGGTCTGGTCACCTTCGCCATTTCTTTCTGTCGATGTTAAATTTCTGTTTTAGTCTATTGAAGGTCGTTGTGTGGATCACAATGAAAAAACATGATGGCTGGTTTTTGTTACTCAGGAGACTAAAAAGTCCTTCCAGTGAAGAGAGGTCAGTTTTTAACAGAACAGAAGATCATCTATAGCAGTCCAAAAATAACTATTAGTTTGACAGGAATCAACTTAACAGCATAGGAGGGCTGTGCTCCTGATTTCATTTAAGGCTTCACTGCAGACTCCTGGAGCTGAAGTATCTTTTTCTAACATGAGCCTGTTGTCGATATAAATGAAACTTTCCCTCTTTAGAAAAGTGAAGCAGTTTTCCTGGGATGGAGCCAGGCTAAAATGATCTACCTTGACTGATCATTTAGATATTTATCACTAACATCCGTGTGTGTGTGTGTGTGTGTGTGTGTGTGTGTGTGTGTGTGATCAAGATTGCATTGAGCAGCTGCGCAGCTTTAAGTCACAGGAGTGATACAGAGACAAGCAACAATCAAAGCTTTCACCAGAAGAGACTAGAAAAGACTGAGGAGATGCGGGGACAGGAGAGGAAAAAGAAAAGGAACAGATGGCAGGATGTCATTTCGATGACGGAGTTGGAGACGGGAGTTAGAGCAGGTGTGAAAGAGAGAGAGAGAGCGGGTGCAAACATGGATGAGGGAACAAATAGATTAGGAGAAATAACTAAGAAAAATGATCGGAAAACATGAGGAAGCCGTGAGAGAGAGTGAGCGAGAGACAGAGCCGATGAGCCAGAGAAAGAGAGTGTCCTTAATGAGCACTTTAGTATTTTTCGAGGGGGTAATCTGGTTACCCTCCCTGACTGCAGGTCATGTAACACTATCCGCACAAAGCAGATGATGCGGGGTTCATGAGCGTGTGCACATTTGCATGAGTGTTTGCGCGAGCATATGGGCGCGGGTGTATCCGTAAGCCTATCCCGATGTCGAGCCAATCACTCGTCTGTAGGAGTCTCGTGGAAATTGCTGCACAAATGAAATTATGTTGTAATTTAAAAACAATTTATCAAAGACAGTTCGGTGTCACTCCCGTCGGAGTCGTTAGGCCTCCTCACACTCCCAGAAGCAAAGAACATTTCCAGCACGGACGGCACGACCGCAAAACCAACGAGGCGGAGAAGTGGAACAGCAAAACCAGAGAGACAGGAATCAGGTGTATCGCTACAAAGTTTTATAAATGGCTGTGATTGTAATATCGGAATTATGAAGCTTCAGGGGAGAGTCGGATTATTAGATACAAGTGTCAAGAATAAATGAAACTTTAAAAATAAACAATTTCCAAATTTAGGATCCGAAGGCAAATTCTTTTTAACATAATAAAAGTTAAGACATATATTTTTTGTCTTAACTATATTATTCCCTCAGGATGAAAAATTACCCCTATTGCTAAACCCTCATAATGAAACTATTGAATTTCAGACCCCATATTTATTTTTGATTTACCTGTCAAGGGTAAAAATAGAATTTGGATATGTTGGGTTTATCTCTTCATCACATAGACTATAACCCACCTGTAATGGTTTCATCATTACCTCAATGAAGGAGGTTCTGTTTGCATCATTCTTTGGTTGTTAGTTTTCAGGATTTCACAAAAAATGCCTGAAGCATTTCAACCAATTTCAACTGACTGAACTCCTCACGTTAAATTAGACTCGTTAATAATCCCAAACAGTCCATATTGACTCAACTTAACTATTTCTATGAAGCCAGTAATATGCTCTAAGATCAGATCCTATAGTGACTTAATAATGAAGGTAAATACAGTTAACTGATTTTTCTTAGCTAAGTCATAAAAGAAGGCAGATTTTCTTCGGCAAAATCATATTAGATAAATTGAGAAACTAAGAGACTTATGCTGTTAGGGGCTGGAAACTGTGTTATCTGCAAATGGGCAAAATATGAACTATCATCGTGAAATAATAATAATAATAATAATAATAATAACAATACATTTAATTTATAACGCACTTTACATTTGGATCAAATCTCAAAGTGCTACAAGGTAAAAGCAGATAAAAGCATCAATAAAAAACATAATAATAATAATGTAAAAATATGACCAAGAAGCAGCAATGTTAATTAAAAGTTATAGGTTCTGCTAGAAAGGAAAGTCATTTTGGAAAAGTCTTAGTCTTAGTCGTCTGTGGAGCCCTCAGATGGTCAGGGAGGGCATTCCACAGACGAGGGGCAGCAGAACAGAAGGCCCGATCACCCATGGTGCTGAGCTTAGTCCGGGGAAGGAGGAGGCGGTATGAGTGGGTAGAACGGAGGGATCGTGTTGAGGTCAGTGGGGTGAGTAGTTCTTTAGGTAGGGGGTGCGTTACCATGGATGCACTGGTGAGTGAGGAGGGAGATCTTATTATCAATCCTGGTGCAGAGGAGAAGCCAATGAAGGGAATGAAGAACAGGATTGATGTGTTCGTGTTTACGCACTAAATAATATATATAGAAGATAGATCTCCAGGTGGTGTAGAATTTGGACATAATCAGACAGATGGTTGGGAAGTAACATCAAAACCCTTTTCTTTTGCAAAAGAACCCATCTAGCAAGTGAAATATGATCAATTAATGCAAAATATGACAAATACAAGTTAGACGTCCTCGAGGCGCTTCACATGAGGTAAATTCAGTTAGAATTAATTTTGAATTTGAAACATCTAACCAACGTGGCAGGTAATAATTAATGATTAACAAAGATGCATAAGGACTTCTGCAATCAATGAAACAAAGTGTAAATATCATGCTTCATTTGGTTCTGCTCCCATCACTAGTGTCCCTGCGATCATTTAAGTTTATTCCCTTCACTTCGATGGACCACCAACGACACCAACAACATTTACTTCTCCTATTTCCTTCCATCATCAACAATGACCAAAGTAAAACACAGTTCACGATTTGCATTTGTTGTGGAAGTCACCCTTGCATCTGAAAACCACATGCAGCCATGTCTGGTTTCCCAACATTATCAGGAGGCGGAGGCAGAAAAGCTCCTCCTCCAATTCCACTTCATCCGCAAATACTCGCGACAGTTTTAAATTGACCTCTTATGTAATCATAGAACGTGAAACTGTGCTTCACGCTGAGCGTGATGGCAGTATGGGGAGGCTGTGAGTGACTAGTTATCATCTTAAATGGCTCAACGTGACATGGTCAAAAGTCACTAATGAGCACCATTTCACATCGTTTAGGTTTGATCATCCGCTTGCTTTAAGCGGACGCTTCTTGAGAATGTTGGGTTAGACGTTTGGTTCCGGCTTTACCAGAAAATCTGCAGGTGGACCCAATCAGTTTAAACTATTACTGATTTAGTTTGCAAAAAATAAAACATGGGTGTTTGTGACATGAAATACAGTACACAACACACTATATGAAATATTCAGGAGCAGACATGGATTAAAGATCTATCACAGAGATGAACCAGCTTTTGCCAAAGATGAGAGCAGAGAGAGAGAGAGAGAGAGAGAGAGAGAGAGATAGCTCTGGGTGTGGCAGAGAAGTTGCGGGAGTTATTGATCAAGAAGCTGAGCTTCCTGTGGACGTGCTCCCACAGCTAACTCTGGGATAGGTGGGTGGGTGTGTGGGCTGTTTATTCTGGTGCAAGAACAAACAAACTGGATGTCCTTAGAGTGGGTCAAGACCTGCAAAGAACTCTCCAGGTCTGGTGGAATTAGATTGGAAGAAAAAGACCTCCAGAGCAGCAGCTTTCCACAAAGCATTATTACAGTGTGGTGAATTACTTTACTTTTTCTAATTTCCACCGCTGAGTGTGTTTGTGAGTTACAAACATAAGGATACGAAGCTGTTTTCATGAAAACTAAAGAGAAGCTTAGAGATTTCTGATCACCATCTTCATCCTACGCAGTGAGGTTTGTGAGATAGATTTTAAGTGGTCAGTGGAGCGATATTTTACAGCATTGGTTTTGTTTGAGCTGCTTCCTTTTCCTCGTTGTACAAGATTTGTCTCGTCTCTCCTGAGGCATTGCTTGTCCCAACTGCATTTGTGTCAGTCAATTCTCACAAGTCTTATAATCGAACGACTCTTTCGGCTCCAAATGACGCCATGACAGACTGATTGCTGCTTGTCTGATCCAGAGGTTTGGCTGCTGTTGCTGGGATGTGAATGGAGAAACACACAGCTCAAAGCAAGGAGATGATGGATGAGGAGTTTATTTTGAGACACGTATCCCTTTGTTTATCTGTGGATATGAAATCTTGTGTATCATATGATGTATTGACAGGAGAGATATAACAATTCCTTGCGTAAAAAACCCAGCATCCGCAAACATTGCTTGAAATAACTGATATCGGACAGGTGAAGGTTGAAACTTTTTGCCAGTTATCTCTGTTGACATTTTGTAATCTCATGATGGTTTGCAGCGTTTCTTTTCAGTACAATTTTTAAAACTTCAACTGCAATTCAAGGTTTCTTTTCACCAAAAGAAACTTGTGTGGTCACTGTATGCTCTGACACCTTTTCAGCAATTTTTATCCGTGTAAGATGTCTTTCCTTCGACTACTTTGGAAAGTACAAACCACCCAAATATCAAACCAGACCTGCGGTTCTGGAGATACCCTGACCCAGTTGTCTTGCCATCACGCATGGGGGGGGCCTTAGCTCAGTGTGTAGGGCAGTTGCCCCTCAACCGAGAGACCAGGGTTTGAGCCCAGCCCCTGACGCAACTAGCTGTGGGTTCAAAACCCTGAAACCTCAGCACCCTAGCACTTCACAGGCTCCGCCCAATGCTCCTTCAGGGATAGGTTGAATGGAGACCTAAATTTCACGACGTTGTACTGTATGTATGTACCGTGTATTATGTGATAAATAGAGGAAAATATTAATTATTTAGGTCACGGTTTGGTCATTTTCAGAGTCTATCAGATCCACAAACTGTTCTCTTCCTGCTGAATACCTGACAGGTGCCATGGTAACCAGATAATGATTGTTATTCACTTCACCTAACAGTGGGGAGACTGTTATGGAACTATGAGTACTAAAGCAAAGTTGTTCAGAATCTAAATCTATGTAGCACTTAATGATACCATAGAAAATCATAGCCTTAAGCCCAAACAAAGGATTATTTGTGGGCGTCTCGGGGGGTTAATGGCCCCAGCGCCCTTTTACTGTAGTCTGTCATTGATAGTTTACTTCTTCTATTCTATTTTAGCCTATTTCATAAATTAAACACCTCAGTAAATCTGTTTTAGCCAATTTGAGAAATATAACACCTCTCATCCAGCAATCTAAAGGTGTAAAGGAAATGTAAATCCTCTATAATGAGATGTGGTCGTTCATAGTTAGGGAATACCATAGAACAGTTAACAGTCAGTGTTGCTTTTGCTGAAGACAAGAAGCAATTATGAGACTTAAAAAACAAAATGAGGCAAAAACGAGGCATCTCAAAGCTATAAAAAAAAGATAAACATTTGAAAGAAGCACAGAGAAAACTGAATATGGATTTGTAAAAAAGCTAGGAAATGGCCCCTGGATAGTAGTATGGGGGTACTGTGAGAGTATGGGGTTTCCAGTCACTAGATAACCAAAGTGAGAGTTGTGTCCGTATACCTCGAGGAAGGGCCGACACGTTTTCAGATGTGTTGGACCCAACCAGGGGTGTCACTTTTCTCTGATCAAGTTCTTGATATTCATTGACAGGATCTCAAGGCGAAGTGGGGAGAGTGTATGATTTGGGGAACTAAGAATTGCATCTCTGCTTTTGGTGGATGATGTGGTTCTATTGGCATCATCTTTTTGTGATCTCCAGCAAAACTGGAGAGATTTGCAGTTGAACATAAAGCGGCTGGCATGAGAGTCAGTACCTCCAAATCATATGTCATGATCTCTGCTGGAAAATCGTAGAATGACTCCTCCGGATTGCTGTTTCAGTCTATCTACGTTCCAACCCTAAACAATGGTCAAAAGCTTTGGATAGTGACCAAATTGTTGAGGTCAAGGATACAGACAGCAGAAATGAACTTCGTCCTTAGAGCCTCTGGGCTCAGCCTGGGAGATAAGGTGCAAAGCTCAGCAATCCGGAGGGAGCTTGGAGTGGAGATGCGGCTTCTTCATTTTGAAAGGAGCTTGTTGAGGTGGTTCAGGGATCTGATAAGGATGCCTCACTTTGGAATTTTTCCATGCACGTCCAACCTGGTAGAGACACCCGGGTTCACCCCGAACTCGCTGAAGGGACTGTATATCTCATGTTGCCTGGGAACGCCTTTAGATGCCGGAAATGAGCTTTTGTGAATTGCTGGGGGTTGAAAGATCTGGTTTAGCTTTCTTGGCCTGCTGCCACTGAAACTTGACCCCAGAATAGCGGGAGGAAATGGAGTGGAATGAATGCAGAAGAATAATATCCACATAAAAAGGTCAACGGTGCAAACTACTCCTGGATTTGGATGCTAGGGCAGCAGAAGAAAAGTTAGCCTCTAGAACACTGAACATACCTACAACACATGTTACCTTAAGAGTAAAGCCTCCGGATGACTTTAGAAGTGTTTTGTTCTATTTGTGGAAAGAGAAAGAACGATTTTTGGTCTCTCTCAACAAGGCAAATACAAATCAGTGGCCTTATCGGGATATTTTTCCCATGCAGCTAAAAGACGAAGGGATCAGTGCACAAGAATGAGGTTTTTATACTTCACAGTATGATCCATGTATTGTATAGTTTTTTTAAATTGCCGTTTGCATCCCCTTTGGAGTACCTTGGAAGTATGTAAAATTTTAACATTTTTTTAAACTTCCAACTTCTTACAAGAAAGTTACAAGCAGGAGACAGACTTCAAGCCCTCTGCATCCTACTACTCATTTAACTACTAACTTGGGTTGAGTCAGAATAATGTTGATTATCTGGTTACCATGGCACAAGACAGTGAGTGGGATATATGAGGCAGAGAGTGAACATTTTTCCCTGAAGATCTGAATTGACACGGACCAAGCTGTGAAGGCTTGACGACCAGAGTTCAGAGCATCTCCAGAACTGCAGGTTTTGTAAGGGTTGTTACAGAACAAATGCCTAACAAACTCTGAATATAACCTTGAGATTACGGTTGTTGAACACTGACATGAGAAACTCGCAAGGACTTTCAGAAGCCATCATCAATGGAGCTCAGATACTGTGAGTCACCATGATAGCTGGTGAGACGTTATGGGCGCTATATTGTTAAAACACTAACGAGCATATATAAAGAAAGACGTAGTGACACAGCTTTACCAATGAGGGAAAGAAAACTGAGGTGAGAGAAAACTGCTGCCTGATTGGATGTATTTATGAGTCGTAGCGAGCTTTCTTTTTGATATATTGTAGGTAAAAAGTTTTTATTTCATTTATAATAATAATAATAATACATTTAATTTATAATGCACTTTACATTTGGATCAAATCTCAAAGTGCTACAAAGCAAAAGCAGATAAAAGCATCAATAAAAGATAAAATAATAACTATATAAAAGCCTTACCAAAAACCAGCAATGTTAATTAAGGTTATAGGTTCTGCTAAAAAGGAAAGTTTTAAGTCCTTTTTTAAATGTGTCAGTCGTCTGTGGAGCCCTGAGATGGTCAGGGAGGGCATTCCACAGACGAGGGGCAGCAGAACAGAAAGCCCGATCACCCAAGGTGCTGAGCTTAGTCCGGGGAAGGAGGAGGCGGTATGGGTGGGTAGAACGGAGGGCATTTATGGGCACTATGCACACATGAAAGCTGCTAAAAATAAAAAAAATACAGATTCATGGTTAATTATGTGATGACCCAAAAGTCTGAATCATAGAAGTAAATATCCTTCAGTCGCTTCATGAAAAACAAAAGGCTGCCTATTTACTCACAAAAATGTCCTCTCACATAGTATTATATTGTTGTTATTGTTGCTGGATATGAGAGACCTCCATGGTGTGGGAGGTTCTAGATGGATGTCTTGAGAAAGTTCTTCAGATAAATAGATTGTGAACAGAAAGGGTATGAAATCGGGGATTGAACCAAATGGAATGTGGGTCTCACAATCCTCTCCTGATGTAAATCTACAATAAGATGACAAATAAGAGTCGGACACGTCGGACAGCTCCGCTTCAGACTCCGAAGGAGGAGGAGTCAGAAACAAACTCAAGGTTTGTTGAAGTAATCCTGCCAGTGAACAGGTTATGTTCACAGTTACCACTGTAACTGACTCAGTGTTTAACTTAACCTGCTTCTTGGATCGGTAAACTCAGAGTTTCCTTTCGTCCCAGGTTTAACAAAACCAGAGTTTCCACTAAAGGTCTAAGGAGGGACAACAATTTATTTTCATTTTTTACCTCTGCTGATTGGTTCATTGAAAAATGCTTAAACTATTCTTACCTTGCAATGTTAGAAAAGCGGAAATGATTCCTGAATCCCATTCTAAATGTTTGTCCATTAAACCTTTGCACCATTCTACCATCATAATTCATCCTTGCATGTTGAAAGCCTGAAGTTTGTTCCTTCAGTCCTGGAGATAAAACCTCAGCTAACAGGGTGTCAAAACCAAGTCTTCAATAAGTGTCTTCATTTTCCTGGGTCATTCATTTTTTTCATTTCCCAGATGGATACTGTCGAAATAAATCCTTAATACTTTCTTGTAAACCCAGTAGGAAATTAGATCTTACAATTCCATATTTTAAATCTGGACATTATGTTTCTTTCATCAGTTCTGAATCATACATCTCAGTTTAATAAATAACGGCATGAATGTTAAATCTGTGCTGAACTGATGAACTATACGAACTCCCCTGTCTGACAGAAAGCTGCAGTGGAAAGCTTGGGCTCTGCTTTAGATGCACACACACACACACAAACACACACACAGCACACTAATATGTGTGACCTATGGTGCTAGCTTACGGTACTGGGAACATTAGTGGTTCAGATTGAAACAAATGAAGACAGCTCTTCACTTAGTTTCAGTCAGATGGGGCAGGGCAATAAGAATGCAAGCAGTGTGTGTGTTTGTGTTTGAGTGATTGTGTGTATGTGTGTGTGTATGTGTGCATCTTCTCTGGCAATGCATGTAACACCATTTGCACAGTGCTTAATGCTTGAGTTTGGGTATTTGCACGCATTGTTATTTAATGAACATTGAGTTTGCAGGTGTGCGTTTGTGTGTGTGTGTGTGTGTGTGTGCACACATTGTTATTTAATTAACATTTAGTTTGCATGTGTGTGTGTTTGTGTGCAACTGCTGGAATATAATCCATGTCTAATATATGGCAATGTCTGTATGCAAAAGTGCATGTCGGTGCATATATAGTGTGTGCACGTGTGTGTTTGTATGTGTGTGATCTTTGAGGATAGAGCGAGTGATTAATTTATTCGGGTAGAGATGATGATGAGGACCTTCAGGGCTTTTCTGATGAAAGCCATGTGAATTAAAAACTAACAAAACCAACAAATCTTACAGAAGACTAATGCTTTCATATTAGAAACCTATTATATTGCGTGGTATGCTTGTCCACTGAAATGTGTGTGTATATGTGTGTGCTGCTATTGAAATATTAAAATTAGTTTTGATCAAATCATTAAGTTTTGTGGGCCACTTTCAAACTTCTTTCCGGCCATCCAAACCAAATATGCATCAGGCAGACAGCAGGTGAACACTTTGGGCTGAAGTTGATGTGATGGAAGCAACCATAAGGATCTGAACGATATCGACAGTGGCCAAATGTGATTGATATTTGGTCTGGAGCCTCTCCAGAACTGCAGGTCTTGTTGGGTGTTCCTGGTCTGCAGTGGCTAGAACTTACAAAAGCGGTCTAATGAAGGACAGTAAGTTCAGTTAGGATAAAATGGCGCTCTAAGTGTAATCCCTGAGCTTCAGTAAATGTCAGTGTTATGTGTGAGATTCTTGCTGGTGTGTGTGAGCTCCCTACAGTCCTCCAAGCATGTCAGTGACCTCAGCTACCCGCCTTAGTGAAAAGTGTGAGATGCTGTACTTGTGACTGGCAGAGTAGAGAGAGGGTTGCTGTCCTTTCTGCAAGTTTCAAAGAGCATCTGCCAGTCTACAAACTGGAGAGAAGAAATAATGTAGGCAGGTTATATTATGAATTGCTTGATTCGGCACTCAGTAACCTTATTGGTGAGTGAAATAAAGAGCAGTAAAAGTGAATACCATTTAAGGTATTTCATTCCTCTGCATCTTCCTCTGCCACACTAACCAACTGCATGTCCTCTCTCACCACATCCAGAAAACTCCTCTTTGGTCTACCGCTCTTTTCTCCTGCCCGGTAGCTCCATCTCCAGCATCCTTCTACTAATAGATCCACTATCGCTCCTCTTCAGCCACCACACCATCTCAATCTGGCTCTTACTTTGTCTCCAAGACGTCTAACCTCTGATGCGTTAATTTCTAATCCTGTTCATCCTCGTCTCTCCCAAAGAACATCTGAATATCTTCAGCTCTGCTTCCAGTCTTCTGATCAGTGTCACTGTCTCTAAACCCTCCAGCAGAGCTGCTCTCACTACCATCTTGTATACCCTTCCCTTCACTCCTGTCACAGATAACTATTGAAAATCTTCTCCATATACTCCACCCTACCTCCACACGCTTCTTCACCTCTTTTTCACACTCCCCGTCGCTCGGAACATTTGACCCCAAGTACTCAAACTCCTGCACCTTCTTCACCTCTACTCCTTCATCCTCACCGTTCCACCTTCCTCCCTTGCTTTCACACACATGTATTCTGTCTTGCTGCAACTGACCTTCATTCCTCTTCTCTCCAGTGCATACCTCCCCCTTTCCAGGTTTTCTTCCTCCTGCTCACTGCTCTCACTACAGATCACAATGTCATCTGTGAACATCATAGTCCACCGAGACTCCTGCCTGACCTCATCTGCCAGCATGTCCATCACCATAGCAAATAAGAAGGGGCTCATGGTGGATCCTTGGTGCAGTCCCACCTCCACCTTGACCCCATTCATCACTCCTACTACACAGATCACTGCTGTCATGCTGCTCTCACAAATATCCTGTACCTTTCTAACATACTTAGTCATTGATCACTAACTCCTCTCTCTGCACTCTGCTTTACGCTTTCTCTAAATCCACAAAGACACAATACAACTCAATCTCATTCTTACTGAAATAAGCTGTGATATGAGTGGAGTAAGGTTGTGGTTTTGGCAGAGTCACTACATACCCTATAAGCTGATGGCACATTTCTAATGACACTCACTTTGGCCATTTTTGCAGTAGGCAAATACTCATGAACAATAGTGAGTTCCTGTGGTGAGAACAATGGGTGAAAGTTGCACCAGCATGTTGGATAACAAAAGTTCTTGAATTATGCCAGGCAAATGTCACTTTTTTGTTACAGGATAACTTTGGTCACTAGAAGTTTGAAAAACAGAGAGAGGGGTGGCAGAAATGAGCGTATAGCCTGAGATCCAACATTATGACATCATAAGTAATTGTGTCGTAGAGGACTTCACTAGCTGCTAACAGCTAACAGTAATTATCGTAGAATAACTCTCTTTTCAGTATTTTATTTACACTTGCTCATATGTGATGTTCTGATTTGTTTGCTCACTAAGATGGAGATGGGGCCACATTCAACCCATATGTGACGCCATCTTAAAAGGGTCTGTAGTTGGACCAATCATGAGAAGATGAGATTATGGTGAAGACAAGTGGGCCACATAACGGACTGCAGTCCGGCTCTATAACAGCTTATTCTAAAACTGTGGTGTTGCTGAAAACAGGAAAAAAATAAATTTTTCGATCATTCGTCTTCTTCAAAATAACTACACATCCACCAATTGCACAACTGCATTGGACCATTTAATTTATATCCATTTTTTCCTAGAGTTTGGAGATGTTCATGGAGCTTTGCCATATTTATAACTTATTTATCTTTATTTGATGTTTGTCTATTTGTATATAAATAGATATACAAAAGTTTATATGTTTTATTGTTTTCTGCTGCTGTAACGAACACAGCCATTTCCCAGTGGATGATTATTTTCATTCTATTCGAAGACACGCGTGGACAGATTGATAATACTGACATGATGGAATATGTCAGTATTATCTCTTAAATCAATGGAGTTGAGGAGTTTCAACGGTGGGGTCACAGAGCAGCATAGCAAGACTAAGCTAAGCCCAACAGAGCAATGAGCAATGCTTCCTCACAACCAATTATTACAGTAGCATCCACTGAGGTAGAGAAGAACATAGTGACCATACTAAACACAGTTAACCTCTGACTGAATTCAACTATCACTAACAAAGTCCCATTGTAATAGACAATTGCATATGTCAAAAACACACGATTCAATATCCCTCAAATAAATCAATGAACTGTGTATGCACCAGGAAGAAGCAACCCAACCACTTGGGAATGAAATCATGAATGCAAAACTTAGAAAACAGTTAGAATTCAGTGACTGACGCCGACGGCGAAAAAGAGTAGTAGCCGACATCAAGAGATGTCCAGAGGGAAGTTATCCAACAGAATTGCGGAAGGATAGCATTGAGAGGGACAGGTCCTGCATGGAGGAGATGAGGATGCCCATAGATGAGGCCCAGGAGAGTAGCCAACAAAGACTCATAGCTTTGGCTGCTGGGCTAAGGAGATACGCCAGAGAGGCAGAGATTAAAATAAACTGTACTCCAATGACCTATTCAAGGGGTATATCCAGCTGCAAGGTAATAAAAGTGAAAAGACAGACCCCCCCACCGAACTGATGAGTCAATACAAGAGGAAAAGCTAACACTGTAAACATCAGCACTGAGTCCAGGAACCCGCTAGGGCTGTAACCCAAGACTCTAAAGCCCTATTCACACGGGACTAGGATTACCTGAGGACTCTGTGTGATTTACAAATTACACCCCATATCTGTGTTTTAGTTGAATTTACTGACATTTTACTCATAATGGGGACAACTGTTTTTTCATATTTAGCATCCTGTTTGATGGATTTGGTTCAAATTTGGTGCATTTAAATCGACTTGAAGAGGTCTGTCTTGTATTGTCATCCTGTATTTTACTGTAATACTTCACGTTATATTCACTGGAGGGACCTTTTTTTTTCTTTTTTCTTTTTTTATGAAAAAAAAAACACTCTTTGACACATCATATCTGAGAAGTTAAACAGGGGGATGCAGAGGCAATGCAGGGGATCGGGTGCTTTTTGGGGATCTACCAATTTTGTCAGGGATGTCAGTGTAGGCCTTATCTTCATGACAAACTCAATGCTTCTCAGTAACACACCAAATACAGTCCAACCTCAATGATATTAAGCTATATGTAATTAAAAAATGACAATGACTAACTAATCCACCTGACAAGGTTCTGCAGAGAGGACATCGGAATATCAAACTGTGTTAAAAGTGTTGCCTTATGGTTGTAAAGATAAGAAAGCTCCTTATTACCAAAGGCCCAAGGGCCGGATATTGCACATACCGGACAGCTTCAAGTTTATGGGTTTTCCCACAGGCCAATGGCAACATTGATGCTCCTCATTATCATCATCAAGGGTAAGGAGCTCAGTCACAGTAACAGCCTTAGCAGGTGCTGAAGAGCAAGCTCAGTAGTTAAAACAGGGTCTAGACCTTCAACCATCCGTCACCAGATAACCCGCTGGGATTGGAAGTTGGCCACGGAGGAACAAACTACTTAAGCCAAGATGCCTGATGGTCACTCCATATTAGCTTTCATCTTATGCATATCACATCATTGCTACTATCTGTTGGGCTGTCTTAAAGCATCTTTGCACAGCCTGCCACTTGGGTGTTAGAGAATTTCTCTCGCAGAAATATTGAGACTGCCATGCGGGGGCTGCCTGGGTGTATGTGAGGCAGCTGGCTAAATAAGAGTAAATTGACTTTACGTGAACTGCTTATGATGTCATAGCTGGGGTTAATTATTTCAGTGGTTCTTATCATCTGGCTGATCGGCCAGTAGTAATGATGTTGTAACTAAGGCTATTTTGTGACTGTTTAATATGGTTTGGCTGATCATTCAACGGATATGAAGTCATAGCTGAGGCTATTCAGTCAGTGGTTATACATTTTTGGCTGATCTGTCAGTGTGTAGGGTGGTCTATATTACATAGCATTAAAATTATATTGCGAGTAAAACGTTTTAAGCCTGTAGCAGCAAATCCCTCTCCCTGGATAATGTGTGGAAATGACAAAAATATGGTAGAGCGCCGCCAGTATGGCTCAGGGTTTCTGGCCTGATCAGGTATTCATCCACAAAGACTTGTGTGATAGTTCCATTTTTAACCAGCGTATCCTGATCACACGACTGTGTACCGTGACAGTGAGCAGTCTGTTATCGGATTCTGGTTTAGTACTATTAAGGACACTATCGGAGTCTGTAAGACACTACACAAACAGTCACCTTATCTTCCTTTGCAGACAAGTCAATGAAGTCGGAACATTAATATACTTTATCAAAGTAATTATGTTTGAAAGTTCCTTAACACAGTGATTAGAATAAATTGAAGAGAGAATGCAGGCCTGCATGATAATGTACTTTTAAGTAGTTATCCTCTTCAAACCTCAAACTTGTTGTATATCCATTCAAAATGGATGGATATAAATCTATTCAGCAGTCATTGAGCTGGACCAAACTGATGGAGAGTTTTGGGAAGCCTGACCGGTGTGCTGGGAATTGGGTAAGAGCCAGAAATAAGAAACTTGTCCAAGTATTAAAAAAAGGAAAGAAAAGGTGTTTAGTTACAAAAAAAAAGTGTTTAGACACAGTGTAAAGTGTTAGACGTGCTTTAAAAAATTGTACACAATTTCAACAACAAAAAAATGGAGACACATAGACAACCAACTCATCTTAACTGACTAAACTCAACTCAGAGGGATTTAAATTCACTAGCTACAGCTAACTCAGCTACACCCTGATGACTCTCCCTCATAAGAGCCACAAAGGACTGAGTCGATCTGCTCAGGACTGTACCATTATTGCAGGCATGTTCACTATATCTCCTTTCACAGATAAGTGACAAATATCTGCACTTCAACAATAAATCATGTAGACACCCTTAACCAAAGCTTACAACATGAAAATAAATAAATGAATATACATTGCCAAGTCAATGTTTACAATAACGTTTTTAACATAGTTTAATATCCCCCCACATTTAGTATCTACCGGTGACATTTTATGAAATGGGTTAGTACCAACTCTTTTTGCCTCTGAAACACAAGGTTGTAAGGTGACTTGCAACAGAGGAAAATGTGTAACTTAATTAACATAGCATAACCGATAAATTGTAAATAAAATTTAAAAAATTGTTAGTATGTGTGTTATATAACCAGAAGTGTTGACGTTAACGTCAACCAAATAAAAAAGGCCAAACGCAAAAGAACCCAGGATAGTATGTATGAGCAAAAGGCTGATTAACAGTGGTTTTACGGTTCAACATTTTGGAAAGTACGGTCAACTTGATAAAATGTCAGATTCTGAAATGTTTTCTCATCGACTTTTGTCACAGAAAGACATTCCTTATCATTGTCATTCTACCATTGTTACTGCTATTAATCGACCTGCAGACGTGTGTCCCGGTGGAGAATTATTGAAAGGGATACTAAAGCTTCATCAGACCCAGTTTAAACTGCTAAATGTCTGATCAAATATAAAATAAATGAGATGAACTCAGTGAAAACCAAAGCACAGAGATAGTATATGTAGCAGATAATCACTTCAAAAGACCAAAGTGTTTTTACTTCAGAGCATCAGACGAGGTCAAGCAGGGACCTAAATGGTAAAAACACATTTAACGCTTTGTCTCTCTCATTTTACTTGATAATGTGAATACATGGCGCATAGAAGCGCAGAGGAACAGACTCAATCTCACAAGGAACACTGTGAAATGTTTTCTAGGCTGCCATCTGGGCCAGAACCAGTCCAATCCCAAATTGCACATGTTTCTTTGATGGGAAACATCTGCCAAATTGGTAGATGTCAAGTCACCGACAGATTGAGGATGGCCAGTCTTCACAGTAAACCACAGGCTTTAAACCAGGGCACTCATAGAGGCTGGAGACACACTGGCCTAGATGGGAAAACCTGGCTTTGGTTAACTGGATTATGCTAACCATGGATAGAAAAAAATGAATATGTTTGGTTAACAATCTGCACCAGAGATTACTACAAGTACAACCTTAAAGTAGGTTAGGAAGGTGTCAATGTATCCTTAATAAAGCATCCTGCACGTATCTTTACCTAGAAGGGAAAGACAGTGTTTTCTAAAAGAAACCACACACTAACAATTTTCCCTTAATGATATGTTATTAAGTATAAATATTGCTGCAGGGTTATGCTGACACTGAATAAGCAAGTTTGAAGAAGTCCAATTAAATCAGAATTTGAAGTTACGTAGTCATGAAATCGATATATTCAACAAGGAGCCAATGAAGCTGCTGGGGTTCTTGTAATGATACGTGGCAGTTGGATTCTGCACCAGTTCTTGTCTGTGGAGGAGTTTGTGAGAAAGAGCAGAGGTGATGGAGCTGCAGTTATTAAAATGGAATGTGACCATAAATCCAGTGAGAGGACTGGAGGTGCTCCCTTAAAAACACCCACTGTGATAACCAGAGCCACAATCCAGTCACCATTCTGGCCGACAAAGCATTAGACACAGAGAAGGCCTAACAAATGGAATTAAGTCACAACTAAGCCTGTATAGGGTAAATCTCAAAAGTACCAAAAAATATTAAAAGTATCAAAAAGTACCAAATCTGCTTCGTTGTACAAGCATCCCCCTGATTCAACCCCTCAAATTAAATGTGAAATTATCTCCACAGTATTTAAAAAAAGAAAAAGAAAAGCTCCCCGAAGTGAGTAAAATATGAACTTTTCAATTAAAGTATGTTTCAAATACGATATAAACGAGATAGATTCAGTCAATTCTAATGTACTGAATTTAGACTAAATTGTACCAACAGTCGTGAAATTGCTGCCGATAACTTTTGGACATTAAGTTCTTCATATTGTCAGTATACACATCCCATTTTGTAAAATGTGAACTTTTGAAATGATGTACAATAAATACAAGATAGATCTCCTCCAGTTGATTAATATTCACCAAATATGTATGAAATTGGACAAATGCTTGTGAATTTATGGCGCAAAAACATTTGCGGATAAAGCTCCCCCTAGTGTCAGAAATATACAACTGATCCCTCCCGAAGTCAATCCAGTTCTTCATTGAACTAAGGTCTATGTTAGTATAAATTTAGAATTATAATAATCCGTGTAATAGTTCTTGAGTTATGAAAGGGAAAACACTGTTTTTCATCGAAAAAAGCTCCCCCTAGAGTAAAATATTATATTTACTTGATAGATCTCCTCGAGTCGATTCATATGCACCAAATTTGTCAGACCAAATCAGACCAATGGTTAAGAATTTTTGTGTTGTGTGTGTTATTTTGTAAAAACATACCCCTAGTGAGTTACATATGAAATATTCAAGTAAAACACAATGTATTTGAGATAGAACTTGAGTTGTTTCATATGTGCGAAATTTGAACTGAATCGGTTGATAAATTAATTGGCTACATTTGGAGATGAAGGTACCTCAAGTGTCCGGAATTTAGAACTGACCTTTCCCAAAATCAATCCAGTTCCTCCTTGCCCTATATACTCTATGTGGGTAAAAAATTTGAAAATTATCCATGAAATAGTTTTTGAGTTATCGTGCAGAAGCGGCGTCTGCGGGCGTTGACACTGCGATGACAAATCTATAATGCCCTTGACTTTTGCAGGTATATAGATATAGTAAAACAGGTGGGAAAAGCATCAGGTGTGTCCCCAGGTCCACCGGTATACAGTATAGGCTCATTAAAGAACAGCCCTAGATTCTCAATGCTACCTCTGGAATCTTATGAAAGCGGTATAGAATTACATCCAGGGCTTGGAAAAGGGTCAGAGATAAACTGATTCTCAAAGAACAAACTCTTCAACCACCAGCCAGTTTTGCCAGGCTTGTCTCTTGAATGTGGCGGGAAAGATCTCTGGGGTTGAAGCGCCAAGAATCTCAGCATTCCTGCAGAGCAACACGCACATCGATACGTAAGTGCAGGAAATACGAGTTCATGACTTCTCCGATGCCTTCAACATGCTATAGGTATTTGGCACCAGATCCAAGCTGCCAGGAAGAAAAATATCTCATGAGAGCTTGTGGACAGCGTTTAACTTCCTCCAGTTCCCGGGGAGCATCACTCGGATTTTCAAGTCCTGCTTCCAGTATATCCAGCTCCGTTACACACAGGACAACACCACTAGGGAACAGCAACTAGAGAGAGGCATCATGGCAGGCTGGACCATTTCTTCCCTGGCATTCATGATGGCATTGGAGCTTCAAGGTGGGTAAGGGGCGCTGATTTGTTAGAAGAGGTGGCGTCACACTACCGACAAAAAAAGCATGCCCCTATCGGAATGACCACCAAGGAGACATCAATAGGGTTTGGATGAGGATCAAACCCAGTAAGTCTTGCAAGATTTCCAAATCATAGATTGCAGGTTCGGCTTCAAGGATGAATTAATACCAGCCATCCTGGAGCAGCAAACACTGCCAGACATCTGCTAATCCGTGCGCCCACAAACTCGATGTAACACCAAGGCCATGATCGAGAAAGGGAGAAAAGAACGAGAGCTCTGAGAATACTCACAGCTTATAATATCTAATAATTCTCTGTGACAAGCAGAAACCTAAGACAACTCAAATTTAATTTGCGTTAAGGTTACAGCATCTTGAGCCTCCTTCACTCAAAATTACTCTTCAGCCCTTGATCGCCAAAAAGTTAGGAAAAATCGCAATTTCAGAATTATTTCATGCAAGCCCTTGATCGATAGAAATACCCCTGTGGATAAAACAAAAACCTACGACCCTCCTTTGGTGGGGTGAGAATAAAGATGCTGAACTTTTGTTTTCAGTGCAGGTTTCCTCATCAGCACAGCTCTGAGCATCTTCATTCATTATCAATCACTTATTCTCTTCAGGGTCACTGGAGCCTATCCCAACTGACATTTGGCAAGAAGTGGTGTACACCCTGGACAAATTGCTAGTTCATTGCAGGGCTGGCACACATAGAGACATACAACCACTCTCACTCAATGATGACTCAGAATGGCCGGCAGAGGTGGATTTGTACCCGGTACCTTCCTGCTGCGAGGTGGCAGCGTTAACCAATGCGCCACCGTGCTGCCCAGCACAGTAAGATTAATGCCATTTAGCGTTTATAGCATTAATATAACTACAGTGAAATATTAACTATATGACTTTAATTATAGTAATATAGTAACTATATCCCCAAAAAGTTGGGGAATTTATGGAAAGATCCTTTTTTTGTTAATGCGATAACTCAATAACCATATCATGGATCACTTTCAAATTTTGTACCCACATACAAAACTGGAGTTATTTTGGGAAAGGTTGATTGTATATTTCTGACACAAGGGGAGCTTTTTCTCCAAATGTTTTCGGCCATAATTTCTGAACTATTGTTCCAATTAAGTCCAACTTTAGTGCAAATGAATCAATTGACTCAAGGAGATCTATCTTGTATACATCGTGATTTACTTCAGCAGTTCATATTTTACTCACTACGGGGAGTTTTTTTTACAAAAACACAGTTTTTAGAACATACTTTACTAAACCTCGGTCCGATTTAGTCCAAATTTTTGCGTGTGAATTTGACTGGAGGAGATCAATCTTGTTTGTATCATATTTTACCCATATTTTAATGTAATAGTTCATATTTTACTCTCTTTTGGGAGCTTTTTTCTTAATACAAATACTGCGGACATTAATTAACATTTAATTTGAACAGTTCCATGAGGGAGATTAATTGTACATGGAGGGGATTGGGGACTTTTCGGGGATATACCGTGGCTGTTGGGGACGCCCCCTTAGGTCTAGTTAAGTCAGAAATCGACGGGTAATCCACAGGAACTGATCAAACAGATATGGTAATTGTACCCCTTTTTACACATGATTCAAATATTTTATTGATTGAAAACAAATATAGCATTTGTAAGCCTGATAAAAAAAACATTTTGATTTCTTCACTTCTCTGTTAATGTATTCAAAAACATTTACAACAACAACCCTTTCTTCCAATCAGCCCTAATTTTTCTATTTTTTTTCTCTCAGTTGTTGGTAGATTAGCCTGGAAGTCCATTACCTTCATTAAACCTCTTGTCATTAGATCATAATCCAATCTATCCGAGTCAAATCTGAAACAGGAGTTTCAGAGCTGGATTTCAAGGACTTGGGGCTGGCACCTGATTTCGATTTAAGTATACATACCAGAGCCTGAATTCTAGATTATCTGTTTCTAATACATCTGGTCAGTTGATTTCATATATTAGGTATTATCAAATACAGCTTGTAACAAAAACAACATTATCGTACCTACGGTCAAACATGGAGGTGGCAGGATAATATTGTGGGGAGCTTTTTAGTGCTTCAGGGTCAGGATGACTCCTCACATGTATTTTGCTCTGTAACAGAAAATTCTGCAGAAGAATGGCAGGTGAGTGTGTGTGAGTGTGTGTGTGTGTGTGTGTGTATGTGTGTGTGTGCGTGTGTGTGTGTGTGTGTGTGTGTGTTTCTATGTGTCAGCTGATGATTAGAACATCTGTGGGGGGTAAATTCATTTTCTTGCTGGTGATAAAACTGGTAGGTAGCTGTTTTTTTCTTGAATAAAATTATCAAAATGTCTTTCTTTCATATGAACGAAAAATCATTGCCGCCACCTTAGCGTGAGGAAGAATTGGGTCGATTTTGAGAAAGTGACCATCCTTTCTCAAAATCAAAGAAATCAAATGATATTTCCGAAACTGGGGGAGCTTCATCTCCAAAAATCTGCGAGCCTAATTTGGTGCATTTGAATCAGCTCGAGGTGTTCTAACATGAAACAGATGTGTTTTACTGTAATAGTTCACATTTTATTCAATAGGGGATATTTTTTTTATGAAAAACACTGTTTTCAGACATAACTTTCTAATTGTCTGTCCGATTTTGTCCTGGTTTGGTGCATATGAATTGCCTGGAGGATATACGTATTGACTATATATATAGTATATTTTTCAGTAATAGTTCATATTTTAATCGTTTCGGGTACTTTCTTATTTAGAAAAACCATGGAAATAACTTCACATTTAATTGCATGAGTTCAATCAGGGGGACTGCTTCTACAACGCAGAAGATTGGGGACTTTTTCGGGGATACAATCAACTGGGAATGCTTTTTCACAATTCCCCGAATAATTGGTTAACCTGGGTCAACTTCTAGTTGTAGGTGCAGCAGCTCTCTCTGGGACCTACCGGAGACGTGGGAGGGGGAAGCGAGCCGGTGTGCTCGTTAAACTGCGTCAGCGGGGATTCCGAACGGCGCTCCCCCCGATTCACCTTGCGAATGTCCGCTCTCTGGTAAATAAGATGGACGAGCTGCTGGTACTCAATTCACCCAACTCAGACTTTCGCAGATCCGCTGCCCTGTGCTTCACTGAAACCTGGCTCAGTGAAGCACATCCCGGACAACACGCTTCACCTGCCGGGCATCCAGCTGCTCCGAGCGGACTGCGTAACGGCGCTCTTGGGGAAGACGAAGGGAGGCGGTGTCTGCTTCTATATTAATGAAAGTTGGTGCACGGATGTCACAGTGCTGAAAAAATCATGCCGTGTTCATTTAGAAACTTTATTCATCAACTGCAAGCCGTTTTATTCTCCGCAGGAGTTTTCCTCCTTCATACTGGCAGGAGTTTACATCCCACCTCAGGCCTGCGTTAGTGAGGCGCTACAACACTTCTCTGACCAGATTTCTGATCTGGAGCATGAACACCCAGACTCTCTACTCATCATTCTTGGGGACTTTAACAGAGCAAACCTCAGCCACGAACTGCCAAAATATAGACAACTCATCACATGTCCCACCAGGAACACTAACACGCTGGACCACTGCTACACCACAATAAAGGGTGCTTATCGCTCTGTCCCCCGTGCAGCTCTGGGACTCTCTGATCATTGTATGCTCCATCTCATCCCGTCCTACAGGCAGAAATTAAAATCTGCTAAACCTGTAGTCAAGACTGTCAAGAGGTGGACCCACGAGGCAAAGCTGGAGCTACATGCCTGCTTTGACTGCACTGATTGCAGTATCTTTCAGGATGCTGCTTCAGTTTTATTTATAGCTTGTATATTTGTTTATTGCCTTGTCCATTTAATTTAAAATTATTTATATGACGTTCGTACTGTGAGAGCTCAGTTAACCGGAGTCAAATTCCTTGTATGCGTGTACATGGCCAATAAAGCTGATTCTTATTCTGATTCTGATTCTGAATCTGATTCTGATTCTGATTCTGATACAACAGCTTAGGCCTAGTTTCTGTTTTCTGTTTTGTGTTTACACTAGTCGTTTTATCTTAAATTTAGTCTGAGAAACAAACAGAAGTAGAAGAACCCAGGAGGGGAAGTCCAACACCTTTAACACAGACTGTATATGTGCCTACATCTCAAGAGCTCAGTCCGTGTCCTCACACAGACTTTGTCCTGTTTACAGTGAAAAATCCACAGTCTGTGAAGAGATGTAAGACGTTGGTCCGTGGATGAATTCAGATTCTTTAAATACTCTGGGTATATAGCAAACATAATTCCATTCATAACATTGTATCGTTTTGCAAACATCATTAGCCCAATCTCTCTACGGAGGGATTAAGTAAGTAAAATGAGATTTGGGCTGAACTGCCTCTTTAAAAAGATGAGCATACTCTTAATTTTAATACCTAATAATATTAATAATAAATGTGCAGGAGTGTTTATTTGTTTTTTTCTGAGGCAGAACTTCAAGCAGGAAAGTCTCTGCTGTCAAAGTGTCCGTCCGTCAGTAGGACAATGAGGAATAGATGATGGAATGATATTTGTCTCGCATTTCATATCAAAAACAGCCAATAATTCTGGATGCTGGTGCGTTCGAACCTTGAACTAAAACCAACAGCAGGAAATAAGAGTCTATGAGCACCCTATATAACCTCCAGAGAGTGTCAGACACATTGTTATCACCTCTCTGTGTGGCGTCACACAGATAGCGGCTGCTTATTTATGTGTATTGGACTAAAAGTTTTTTCTTAAAGATTAATCAATGTCGAATCAAGATGAAGGCTATATATGACTTGGAACCAATTATCACATACGCCAGACACCTACGCAGACTAAAGGATGTAGACCGTCATTGTTAAGGCAGAGTGACTGTTTAAATTACACATTTGGTCAGAGCTGGAATCTGACATTTCATCGAGGGATGAAATGGAATAACATGTTCTGCAGGAAGTGCAGAAAAAGGTTCCTTGATTTATAAAAAGTGAAGTGCATTTTTGATGAAGGAGTATTATGTTGGTAAAAAGAAAACTTTCATAAAAAATACAGAAATCAAATTCTCCCCCAAACTGTTTATTATTATGAATCTGTAGCTAGAATGTATTTGTTATGTCATCTGGTCATTCCTACCTCCTCAGCATTCAGTTTTAGTTCCATGCTGTCGTTTAACAGCATGGAAGTAAAGCATAAGAAATAGATTAGGGAAAAAAAATTGGATTGGATTTTTAGAAATGGTGGGATTTTCAACTCAACATCCATTCCTTTTTTATTTTGTTTATTTTGAGTTGGGTCATGGTGGCAGCAGGCCAGGAGGGTTGTTACAGACATCCCTCTGTGCAGCAACACTCTCCATACAGAATAGTCCCTCCAGCAAGTTCTAGGTTGAACCAGGGGCCACTCCCAGCCGAACCTGCCTAGAAAACCTGCAAAGGGAGGCATCTTGGAGGTGTGTTGATCAGATGCCTGGACCCACTGAACTCCTTTCTATACAAAGGAGCAGAAACTCTTCACAAAGGTACCTTGATGCCTGAACTCCACTCCTTAACTCTTAGGCTTACCCAATCAGCCCGATGAACGGTGGGATCTATTCTCATTGATCTATTACCAAGCTACTCAACGTAATCTAGCTCAAAAAGAGCCACTCTGCTTGATGTGCGACTGGTAGGAAGCCTGTAACGATTCCGCGATGACAGAGACCCAGAAATATTCGAAATTCAAAATTACATGAAAAATTTTCCTCTGATTTACTTTGACTTCATCCTCGACATTTCCGCTTTATTCTCGACAGGACATATATGTTGTACCTGGCCCTAATACGCCTTCTTACAACACGGTTCTGTATTTTGTTCATAATTCCTGGTTTCCGTTGAAATTTTATTTTCCCCTTATGTTCTTTTCAGTTTTCGTTTCCTGTCTTGTCGTTCCTTTCCAATTTTGCTCCATTAATTCCTCTCTCCAGTCCTCTGGGTTTTCACTTCCTGTTCTTTCCTCTCTCATTCTCTGCCAGCATATTCCCAGTCTGATATGTTCTACTGTAATTCTGTCAGCTGCTTTCACCTTTAAGCCTTTGTCCGCATCTTCTCTCGTAAATGATTGTCTAGTGGTTTCATCTGTGTGTCCTTACACTGTTCACATAAAGGTTGAATATATTGAGCATATATATATATATATATATATATATATATATATATGTATATACCGAATATGAAAATTATAATGTAGAAAGCAATAAGATGAATTTTAGGCTAATACATAAGACAGCAGAACAAATAGAACATTTGGAAAGAATGATTTTTAGTCCGACTCTTAGAACTAGACTCAAGTCCCAAATTTGCGTTGTAAAAAACCCCTGATTGAGCTCCTCAAATTAAATGTGTAGCTGCATTCACAGTATTTTTCATAAAAAAAAAATCCCCCTAATGAGTGAAAATATGATCTTTACTAAAGCAAAAACAAGATATAAACAAGAGAGTGGATTCCTTGAGTGGATTCATATGAACCAAATTTGGACTAAATCGGACCAACATTTCAGAAATTATGGATGAAAAACTTTTGGACATAAAACTTCCCCCTGTCGTCAGAAATATACAATCTACCTTTCCCGAAAAGGAAAAAAGGGGCGTAAAACTTGCGCCACTCAAAGTTATCATGGTGTTTATAATTCAAGTATTAATGTTTAATTGTTATCCAATAAATATTAATAAATTGACTGGGTTGTTGAACAGCATTATGTGAGATCACATTCCCCTGAGAGGCTGAACCATCCAAAACATCTGATCTCACAATCTCTCCGCTCCTAAACAGGAAGCAGCAGCGTGGTTCTGTTGTCACTGATGACTTTTTCCAGGCTTCCACTTCCTTTTTGCCTGAACACTTTACTTTGCAAGTTAATTTTAATCTTGCTGACGTATCTCTCTAATCGTATGAAGCCTGTACTGACCTCCAGCAACTGTTATTCTGAGTTTAATCCATCTAGTTCGTTGAAGTCTAGTTTGATTGCTGTTACAGCTGAATGATCCAAGCATGATAAGTTTTGAGTTAAATTGAACCAAGATGCAGATATTCTATCCTATTCTATCCTATTCTATTCTCTTCTATTTTATTTTTATAGTATTCTATTGTATTCTACTTTTATTCTATTCAATATTGTTATATTCTATTCTATTATATACTATTCTATTTTAATATATTATATTAATTTATATTATATTATATTATATTATAGTATATTATAGTATATTATAGTATATTATAAATTATATAAGGCAGGGACAGATGGCAATGCCTTCAGATATTGTTAACTAATATGTATTATGATGTTTGCACAGTGCGTGCGTGAGTGTGTGTGTGTATGTGTGTGTCTGTGTGGTTTTTTGTCCGTGTGTGTTGTAAATAGCACTATGAGACTACTACTAAACTATATATATTTTTCTCTTCTTTTTTTTTTTACTTCAATTGTAAATTAGCTTCTCCGTCGACTACATTTCATATAACACTAGGGTTTCAGCGGTTACCGATTCTACTATGAAAACTACAAAATTTGAAGGTTTAAATACCATGAACATTGATAACCTGTTCATGGTATGATAACAGGTTACCATACCTGTTATCATAGGTATGATAACCATTAGTCATTACCATTAGTTAAAAGAGTTTCCATGACTGTGTTTCAGATTCAGCTACAGGCGCCAGCAACACGAGCAACAGAGACATGAAAGAGAGCAGTGAAAAAGATTTCACTGATCTCTCCATCCCTCGTCTAGAAGGTAAAAAGAGTAGAGTGGGATGACTTTTCATGCCCGGTACTGATTCATCAAACCACCACTGACTTGTCCTGGAGGATGAATAACCCGGTTAAAAATGTATCTGTTAAAGGAGGAAACAATCCCCAACAACCTCCCACCTCTGTGCAGATCACAGTATGATCAAATAATGACTTTTACCCTCAGGGATCTGAGACTGGCGTGGTGCCTATTCCTAACCTGGCATTTTTTAGGATTTGGTGGGCTAAAGATAAAATCTGTTGAAAATAATAAGTCTGGAGGTGCGGAAAAAAAGATAACAAACGTTTTCATGTAGAACTTTATTTGTTTTAGACAAAGGCTTAGGGTCAGGGTTCATATGAAATTGATTTAACATACCAAAGTCCTGACAAAGAAACTTTCAACAAGAACATTCACATGACTGGAGGTATGAAAACAATCAATGCTATTCAGTTAATTAATTCATTATTCATACCATTTATCCTGTTCAAGGTCACAGGGGCTGGAGCCTATCCCAGCTGACAATGGGCAAGACGCAGGCCACACCCTGGACGAGTCGCCATTTCATCACATGGCCAACACATAGAGACAGACGACCATTCATGCTCAGAATTACTCCTACTGGCAATTTAGAGTCACCAGTTCACCTCCACTGCTGGTTTTTGGACCTGGGAGGAAGCTGGAGTACCAGGAGAGAACCCACGTAGACACACCGGGAGAACATGCAAACGATGCACAGAAAGGCTGGCAGAGGTATCATAACGTCTGCCCGACCAAAAGGTACATGCTGCTATGATCATTTGATTTCAGGAAAACCTCCAAAATAAAGTACTATCAAGAAATAGGTTATGTTTTCACCCTCTTGTCTATTACCAGAACAGGTAGGCCCGTTGTATGTACTGATACAATTGTTGTACGAACAGTAAATCAGCTGTGTGGACCACATCAGGTCATTCCATATCATTTCGTTAGGTCTGTTATGTCCATTATCATGCTAAAGTTGGTCTGTTTTTTAGGACTAAGTTCTAGTCAGCTGTATCAGGTGTAGTATTCCGTCTATCCCAACCAGTTCTGAGCAAAGCATCGCCTGCATGTCCTCCAATGTTGAGCGGTGATTACCAGAACTCCATCGGTGGCGGAGCTAGAAACGCACTTCTTCATGTGGCTGAAAGTTTTACTGCAGATGTAAATCTAGAATAATAGTAAAATACTTCATAACTATTGTATTTGGCGACTCAAATAAAATCTCCTGTGACCCAACTGAGAGTCTAGACTCAATCTTTAAGAACTTAATCAAGAATGGAGAGACTCATTTCCAATTGTTAATAGAGACCAAGCACAGGTAAACCCATCCTGCTGTTGAGTGAATTAATTAATCTCTCTTTGTTTACTTTGTATTTAGTGAGCACTCCGTCTTATCACTGCTTGGCAAACAGAAAAGGTCAGGTGTGTGTTGGGTCGTACGGCCAACTGGGTGAAGGTCAGAATGTTATTTTTGACGTTAGCTGGCTTCCAAACACAGCGTCAAATGCTTTTATGATGGTTTTCTCTTATTTGTTGAATTAAACATGTTATCTGATGATGACCTTTTTTCTAGCTTAATCCTTCATTTGGATTTTCTGTTGTGTGGGATGAGCTAAATTTACACATTTATGTATTACTGTAAAAGTAAACTAATATTAGTCAGTTGTTCTGAGAATAAGTGGCTGATTGAAGTGAAGAAGTCACTATTGGGGCAAATGTTTTGCACATTTACTGTAATCTTGTTTGTAGTTTAGCCATTGGCTGCATATTGTGACTTTATCGGCTTTATCAGTTTTCCAGATCTGCACACACGTGTCTTAATAACACACTTTCAATTTAGAATAAGTCATGTTGAAATTCCAATCGCACTCTCATTTCTTTCTACATCCATCCAGACTAAACTACAGACAAGAAATCTTATTGGCATCGTGTTTTTTCTCACAATCTAGCAAACACCTCGGAACATTGTTATTGTTCTGATTTCTCTTTACAGTGAAAGTTAATTTCTCCGTGTTGTGTTATTCGCTTTCCATTATTTTGATTTTCTTATGACCTAATTTTCCTTTTTATTCCCTTTCCCCTCTCTCTTCTTTTGTGTATCGATTCCCTGTCTCTTGTCTCTAACTGTTGGTGTTCTTTGTCCGACTTACTCTTTTAGCTTTTCACCTTGGTTTCCCTCCGCACTGATTGTCTGCACATGTTTCTAGTAACCTCTCTTTTTATGTCTGTGTGTACTTGTCTTTTTGTCAGCCCGTTGTGTAAGTCGGGGTGGATGGTTCTATCACCTTCTGCTCCTACATGTCCCGGGTGTCTTTCCAGTCTAGACTAGGTTTTTCCTCATGTGAACCTTTTGTTTTTGTGTTTATGAATATAAACCTATGCCTTTAACTTTTGAAATGATTTTGTTGTGGACTTTTTGGATTTTCATGCTTTCCACCTGTTTTCCCCTTTGGCTTTACCTCATCGATACTGTCTGCCTTTATTTTTGGATTTTGATTTATTAAATAACTGAACTGTACTCCTCTTCTTGTATTGTCTGCATCTGGGTCCGATCTTTTGTGAACTAAATATACCACTTTTGACTGCTCACCCAAAGCAGCCGGATGAAACTGGGAGGAGAGATGATCCTGGCCATACTAGCCCAAGACCTCCCTGCGAGAATATTTTAGATCAAACCTTTGCTCTTGATGATCAGAAGACTGATCTGTGATCTGACAGAGTGCAGGACTTTAACAAAGTGAGGGGAAACAGACTCTCTGGAGCTTTAAACACAATCAAGGTCAACCAACAATAGTTCAGTCAGGCGTGACAGAAAATTAAGAAATATTGTTTATAACAGCAGATGATGTGGGATAGTCACTCAGAATCTTCAGGGAGATTGTGATTGAAACTTATCTGCCCTGAGCAGCAGCATGTAATAGCGCCCATTTTGGGGTCTGGATACTGGTGGTGGTGGCTGATGACTCTGCTGAGACTGATGAATGAGGATGGTGATGGATCTGCGAGGACTGGCTGGAGATGGTGATGTGGAGGGATATTGAAATAGCAGTAAGAAAGAACTAGATGAATGTAAATAATCATATTTAAAGAGAGAGCAGCCTATGATGATGTGCTAATGATGAAGGTGTTTAATCAAATGACATCCCGGACGGTGAAGTGGCTATTAAGACTGAGAATGTGTGGAAAGTGAGAAAGGTTATGTGGTATGAGCAGAAACTGTGGCGTAAGTGTGTAAGGAGATAGTCTTCAAGACTGAACTTTGGTTTGATCTTTATTTTTATATCCCTGAAAAATCGGGGATATATGTAATCGTCATCAGCGTCGCCGCTTCAACCGCAGACTAGTCATTTTAACGCGATAATTCAAAAGCTATTTATGTATTTGAATCATTTTCACATTTCCATACCCGAATAAACCCTAGAATGATGAAAAACTGGATTGATTTTCTGAAAGGTCGGTTGTATTTTTCTGACACTAGGGGGAACTTTACCTCCAAAAGTTTGCGGGCCATAATTTCAAAACTGTTGGTCCGATTTAGTCCAAATTTGCACATTTGAACAAACTAAAGTGTTTTGATCTAGGATATAACATGTTTTACTCAAATAGTTCATATTTTACTGATTAGAGGGAGCTTTTTTAACAACAACACACATTTTCAGACACCGAGCGAGGCTACCCATAGGTTAAACCTGTGTGAAGCGGGGCAAAGGTTCCCCGCCATAATCCTATTTCTATGAACACAGTGTAATGATTTATGCCAGTGTCCATTTGCACAGCTAATACTGAATTACTTTTAGGATTAGTACTCCCTTATGATCAAGTAAGTGGAGGCAAAATTTATTCACTGTCCACTATGAGGTGAGGACAAGCGTGGCGAGCCCATTAGGGAGCACTAAATCCCCTTACATCCAGCCCCCATCACTTCCTTTGTAGTATAAAACATCACACAGTAGCTGAAACTGGATCAGTATGCCGAGCGCATCGGTGCCACTCTAGTCGAAGCTCGAAGAAATGAACAAATATGTATGAAATGAGAAGTTCCTGAATGTAAAAGTATCTCGCAGGTGTAAAAAAAGATAGATTTCTTTCTGGCTAGGCAACCCTACGAGTTAACACGCTCTAAATATGTATGCACATCTTCATAAATCCAGCTCTGAGCGGCATACCATAGTAGGATTTTTGTGATTTTACTGAGGCAAAGTAGAGAAAGACAGAGTGGTGAAAAAGCAACACCATGAGGCATGTCTGGTCAGAGTTTTTTTCATCTCAGATATTCTGCACACACACAAAACACACAGCGGTGGGATGAGCAGAGCAAAAGGATTATTGATTTGTGCTTGCTGTTGTTTGGAAGGCTGGCTTGTCATACTGCTCTCCAGATGATGTCCAGATGCACACAACAGCATCACTGTCATTTAATCTCAGTGGGATTAGGATTTCAAAGGATAAATCTGCAGCTGGCATCAGTGTCAACGACACAGAATCGCCTGCTTGTCAAACAAAGTAATAAACAACAACAACAACAAAAATTATTTTCATCAACGCCATCTAATCAGTCATTGTTCTGTAAACACTAATTCAGATAATGAGGCACATTTACAGTATAGGATTATTTTTTTTAACACCTGTGTTCATACTGTCCTTATTTCCATGAATAAGACAAAATATAGTTTATGTTATGTTTTGTGAAATGTTATCCATTATAGTTATATGCTTCAACTGCATGCTGAAATATCCAAGGGTTACATTCAAACAGTTAATGCTTCATGAATAAATGTACATGTTGATTATTGTGTGCTGAATTTGGACTAAATCTGACCATCTGGGGATATTATGGATGAAGTTTCCATAATATCCCCGACTTTTCAGGGCTATAATGATCTAAGTGACTTTGTCAAGGTTCATATTATGATGTTTGACAAATAAGTTATAGTATCCCTAGAACGGCAGATCTCATCGGTAGTTTTTAGTCTGCAGTGAGTTATGACATTAAATCAAAGGATCTCAATCTTCCATGATATCCCTGACTTTTCAGGGATATGAACAACCAACAGAGAGAGGTGAAAATCTGACCTCCGTGGCAGAGGGTGTTTACAGGAGGGAAATATAATGGGAATAAAACAAACATTTGAATCAAAAACGCCCCACAAAATTCTAATTAGTACAACAAATATGAATACAGTAATATTCAAAAAGAGTGAGAGGAATAATTAAAGCAACAAGGAATTCAACAGGCAGAAGCAACCTTTTATTTTTTCCACTTAGCAAAGGTCCATAAGAACCACCTACCTACCACCATTTATGATGCTGAGCTGAGCCTCAGCTGTCTCAAACTTTTGGCGGAAAGGAACAAAGTAACAGAAAGTACAGCCATCCAACCTTGCTTATTACTGTATTTAATAAGTAATTTTAATTTACTGCTGACAATCATCGTCTTAAGTACCCCTTCTACCCTGCTTTGGGACAAAAATCACCAGCTGCAGGAGTTACAAGACGCCGAATCATTGCTCACCTGCTGTTTTTATCAGAGCTGGAGGATGCCAGCAGCATGATTGTTGAGGACAGACGCGCACAAACACATGCACAAACATAAAACTGCTTTGACCCTTCTCTGACCCCCTCATTGTACACAATGAAGCACATTCTGATGATGAATCTGTGTAATAAGAAAGTAATTAACTTCTGTCAGCAGAAGCTTGGGCCCTGTGAAACACAATGTCCCATCATGCCTTTATCTCTCTGTAGCTGTGCGTCTGTGTTGACAGTGGAACACAAACAGTACGGCGAGGGTCCGCAGAACTGCTACGAGAAAAGAGTGTGTTCATACCAGATGTCTCAAATCATAATGTTAATACTATTTTTTTTCTTGGGAGGGGGGGGGTTGTTTTTTTTTATCTTCATTCAAGCAGGAAGTTATACTTTGACAATAAGAACGATAAACAATATTTAACAGAGGAATAAAGAAAATATTAGAGCAGCACATGAAATCATTTCAGTTCCGTATTTGAAAAAGCAGCAGAATGTGAAGCTGCAAGGGCTGAATCCACGTTCAAGTCCTTTTGCACTTTTGCAGAAGGAAGCATGTTAATGGGCCAAAGTTACAGCTACGAGTACAAACTGCCGTGTTTGAGGGTAAACAAAGATGTCAGAGAGTTTGTGATGAACGACAGAGTGAGACCACCCCGCTACATCTTCAGAGAGCCTTGAGCTCTCGGCAAAGCTTTGCATAGTGGACAAAACTCTGTATGTGTGTGTGTTTGCAAGGGACGTACTCACAAAGAATGAATAGCGGCCGTTAAGAGCACAATGAATTGCAGATCATTTGCAACCGCTGTTTGCGCCGTCTTAAGGACGGATTCAAATAAAGATATTGCACCAATGATATGCCAGCGCAAATTTGCATCCGATTGAAATTACCAATGTGTCAATAAATACTATAAATACATACATACTATAAATACAGACTGCGATGTGGAAGTCTTGACTGAAAAGGTGAAGGCGCATTCTAAAAAACTTCAGTTACGAAACCAAACTGGGACAGCAAGATACCACATCTGTGATTTGGAGCTTATCCCGGTACCCCCTGGGCAAGTCACAAGCTCAACGCAGGGCATACCACAACCACTCTTGCTCACATTCACTCCTTTGGGTATTTTAGACTCGCCATTTCACCTATGTTGCATCTTTGTGGACTGTGGGAGGAAGCCGGGGTATCCGGAGTTTCATGACACAATTACATTCTACCTATGAATTCGCATTCCAAACAAATAGTTGGAGCGGAGCTGTCCATGGTGCTGAATCTTATTTCCCCTCAATTTTCCATCTGGTTTGGGGAAATCTTAATGTAATGGCTGGTAAAAAAAATCCCATATGGCTCTGCTGAGAGATGGCTGGTATTGCCCAGAGGCGCCTGCAATGGGTGTTTCTAAGGAGCCAGACGCAAGAACCTGGAGTGTTGCCAGCAGTTTCACAATGCCGGGTATTGCGTGGCATCCCTGGGTGGCAGGCTCAATCTCATGCTTTATTTCGTCGAGAATATTAAGAATCAGGTGAGCTGGCAACCTGTATCTTCAAATCATTTCAGTTTTGGTAAAATCCAAAAGTGACATTCTCGTGCGAAATATCGGCTCACGAGCATGCCTGGCATTACAATGTCTTAGTCTGGCCACAGTCACTGCTGCCATGATCAATGGGAAGTCTGGGTATCACAGCCCTTATAAATGCGCTTCAATTAGCCCCAACTCTCTGAAGACAACCAATTAATTTGATGGTAACTGCTTGTGGCAAATACATCATTTGCCAGGAAAGGGGCCGATTTTGCGGCACATGCATGTATATTATTTAAATACGTGCAAATTGAGCCGGAGCACCGACTCCTACCTGCATGGTAGTGTAGTTAGCGCAGCAGTCCAGCGTTTGCCACTGCTTTGTGAAAAAGACGCATTCAATTTCAACAGTTTTTCGTACGCAAAAGCTGCGCATTCCTTGTGAATTTGCCAGCCAGAGTTTAATCAGTACTGAGATCAATGGTAATTGGTAACAAAAGGTTTAGGATCAGGGTTCCGGTGTCTAGTTGATTTTTTGCCATTTTTATCTTCAATTTTTGTCATTTGTGACTGAAATTAAAGTTGTAAAGGATATGTATGAGAGCACCATGATGACGGTGAGGTGTGCAGCAAGAGTCATGGATGAGTTCATGCTGGAGGTGGGACTGGATCAAGGATCTGCTCTGAGTCCCTTCTTGTTTACTATGGTGATAGACAGTCTGACAGACGAGGTCAGGAAGGAGTCTCCGTGGACTGTGAAGTTGGCGGATGATATTTTGATCTGAATTGAGAGCATGGAGTAAAATGGACACAGCTGATCTGCTGTTGCGACCCCTAAGGGGAACAGACGAAAGAAGTGAGATGACTGAAATATAACGTATATCTGAGTCATGAGGTAAATATTGGTTGATGTACATTCCAGACGTTATCCAGGGTCATGAGCTCCGGTGACCGATGAGATTGTGGACACAAGATGTTGAGAGGAGCATCCTTTATGTGGTTGTTTAGACCTAGAGAGAGGGTGAGGAGGCAGAGGCCGATTTAGCTAATAGCGACATAGTCGGTTGCCACGGGCGGCATCTCGCCCTGGGGCTGCAGGGTGCAAGCATCGATTTAAAAAAATCTGAATGGTGACATCGCTTATTTGTTTCCCATCGCTCATGTCAATTATGATGTCAACATGTTGTCAATGAAGCCGAGTAGGCTCCCCTCTGTTTGTTAGCAGACAGGTTCGTTCCTGCAGAGAGGAATCCCACCGTCAGAGGTGGGAGGTGGGGAGGGTTTGCCCAGAGCACATCATGTAATTGAATGATCAGAATGTGTAAAGACAGACACTCCTGGATGGACCGGATGTCTGTTCACATTCACCTCTGACGGTGGGACTCCTCTCTGCGGGAAAAAAACTCTCTGCTCACAAACTAGAGGGGCGCCCACTCCGACCAGCTTCTTTGACCATGATCCCTTATTTGTACAGTGATGTCAAGCTGTGTTGGTTCTGCTGCTTGTTCACGTCGAACGCAGCCAGCTGAGATGGTTAGTCTATAAAATTAGGACGCCTCCCTTTGGAGGTTTCCAGGGTTATCCAACTAGGAGATCCTTGGGTAGACCAAGAATTGACTAGGGGATCTTCCTACCTCATCTGGACTGGGAACGTCTCGGGTTCCCTCAGGATGATCTGGAGAGTGTTGCTGGGGAGAGGGACGTCTGGAATGTCCTTCTTAGCCTGCTGCCACCGCAACCCAATCCCAGATAAGCAGAAGAAGGTTTGTAATGTAAGCAAAATGTAGATAACCATTTTGAAAGGGTGAAACAAGACATTTTGTTGACACACAGAAACATCCCATAGGATATCAAGCACAGTAGGGAAGGTTAACCAAGTGTGAACCAAGCCACAAAGGGGGCGCTAGCCAAAGGAGAGGGTGACGTTAGGAAGGGCATCCGGGAATAAACTGGCAGGTTTTGCCATTGATCTGGCAAAACCTATGACAGATCAATATATGGATCACAAAACTGTTTTCCAAACCATATCTACTAGGGCCTGGGATAACAACGACCTTCACTGGTTTTGTTAGCCAGCAGAGTCCAGGCCATAACCATGGATGGAAACTGGTAATTCCCTGAGGTGACCCCAAAAGACCAAATAGCAAGACCAAAAAAAAGGAAATTTAATATCCCTTTTTTTGTCTTTCTATTGGGTAAAATTTTATATTAAAATCGAATATTCTACAACGGCGACAAACCTGAATATATTTAAAAATAATATAAAAAATATCTAAAATTAGATATTGTCAAGATTGGGCATTGAAGGTTCACAAGCAAGGATGATTCAAGCTGAGATTGAACAAAAAGGCAAGATAATTGTGACATCCTTCATCGAAGATGCCATCTAACAAGACTAATATTATTGGCTTCCATTAGAGATTCCCCAAAATATCATAATATGCCTTAAAACCAAATGCACGAGAAAGAAGTAGGAATCAGGAAAAAACAATCTAGCATCAAATACAGTTTCCTCAGCAGGACTATAAGGTTTATAGGGTCTCAGGAGCATCGCCAGCATGGCAGTAAGTGGCAGAAAAGTCAAATGTTTGCTCAAAGTTTAAAGTAGCAGCCTCAGAAGCTAACTTTAAAAATCCAGACCATGTCTGGGGGGGATTTCCGGCTCATGTCAGGGAGGTAAGACATGAATTCTTCCATCTGTGTGTGGGTTTTAGTGTCAGTGGGAGACGCGTGGCCATATACTGTGAGGAAATCGATAACTGTCCTTAAGGGGCGACTAATTTGAGCTGGATGTGAATTCTTGTGTTCGAGTTCAAACAAAATGAGGGAGAAGCAGGGAGATGTTCAGGGTATAAATATAGGAGCATTGATAGACTGTGTAATTTTTTTAAAATACAGTGGTACCTCTATTTACGAGCTTAATTCGTGCTGAGACCTTGCTCGCATACCAAATTACTCGCAAACCAAATTACTCGCAAACCGAGAACGAATTTCTCCATTCTAATGAATGGAAATTCAATTATTTCGTTCCATATCCCAAAAATATTCACAGAAAAATAATTTTCCCAGTTATTTTATACAAAGTAAAAGTAATTTTACCAACAAATAGCAATGATAAATGATGGAAAAGCCGGCAGAGTCTGGCTCACTTAACTTTGTCTCACTCGGTTCCTTCCAAACGTTAGCGGACACGAGCGCACGGATACTATTCTGCGAGTGTATGACGCTAACCGAGAGCAGACGTGAGGATCCATTTGTTTTTCTCTATAGTCTTGGGGCACACAAAAGAAGCCCATGCTCGCATCCTCCACTTGTTCAAACTGGTACTCGTGAACCAAAGCAGACCACTCGTATACCAACCATGTTCTTATGCGATACAGGTACTCGCTCGTATCCGGAAAAATCCTTTGGTCAGGGACATGGAATCTGAGTGGGCCATGTTCAAGTTCTCCATTGTGGAGGCAGCTGCTAGCAGCTGTGGCCAGAAGGCTATTGGTGCCTGTCGTAGCAGCAACTTGAGAACCCGCTAAGAGACACGAGCGGTGAAGGAAGACGTTTAGCTAAAGAAAGAGACCTTACGGATTTGGTTGGCCCAGAGGCCCACTGAAGTAGCAGACAGGTAACGAGATACCAGATGGACCTCAGCTTTGGCAGTAGCGGAAGCAAAAACCTGGGTTTGGGAGGAGTTTGGGGAAGCAATGGAATGACATTTGTTCGGCTTGAAAAAGTTCTGGCAAACTATCCGACAATTCAGGTAGGGAAAGCAGGGCTTGGCTCATACTGTGTACAGCAGGAGAATTGCTGATACGTACTTACGATATTGTCTGACGATGGAAAGAACACTTTGAGGAACTTCTGGAACCAGAAGCCACACCCTCTATAGTGGCGGCAAAGTTAGAGTACTCGGGAGAAGGCCCATCCATTTCCCTGGCAGAGGTCACTGGGTGTCAGAATTGGGTGGTGGTCCAACTTTTTAAAAAGGGGGACCGGAGGGTGTGCTCCAATCTTGTAGAGGAATTACCATTCTCAGCCTTCCTGGGAAAGTTTAGTCCATGGTTCTGGAAATGAGACTCAGACTGATTGTCGAACTTCAGTTTCAGGAGGAACAATGCCAGTTCCGTCCTGGTCGTAGAACAGTGGACCAACTTTTTACTCTTGCAGGCTTACTTGCAGAGTCATGGGAATGTGCCCATTATGTCTACATGTGTTTAATGGATTTGGAGAAGGTTTATCACCGTGTTCCTCGGGGAGTCCTGTCGGGGGTACTGAGGGATACGGGGTACTGGGGTCATCACTACGGGCCATCCGGGCTCTATATAAACAAAGTGAGAGTTGTATCGTTTGCTCGGCAGAAAGTCAGACACGTTTTCAGTGAATCTTGGACTCCGGCGAGGAGGTCCCGTGTCCCCGATTCTGTTGATATTCATGGACAGAATCTCAGGGCCAAGTCGCGATGAGGAGTTTATCTGGTTTGAAGAGCTTAGAATTGCATCTCTGCGGTTTGCAGATGATATGGCACTGTTAAATGCATCAATCCGTGAACCCAAGCAAGCAGTGGATCGGTTTCTGGATCGGTTGGAGTGTGAAGTGGTTGAGAGAGTCAAAACCTCTAAATCTGAGGCCGTAGTTCTCTCCCGGGAATAAGTCGACTCTCCCCTTTGGGTGGGTGGTGAGTTGCTGCCCCCATATAGAGGTGTTCAAGTATCTTGGTGTCTTGTTTTTCTCGAGTGATGGGAAAATTAACCGAGGTATGGACAGGCAGTTCGGTGCAGCATCAGAGCTTATTTTAATTGTGTTTTACCAGAACATTTTTTTAAAGTGCATTTGAGATTTTTTTTTTAAATCAGTAAAGAAAAAATATCATTCTTAGAAGGAAAATATGGTGAATAATGTTCACACTGTTATTAACTTATTTAATATTTGAATCCGATCCGATATTAATTTAATCATTTTTGTGTGTGTGTGTGTGTGTGTGTGTGTGTGTGTGTGTGTGTGTGTGTATGTGTAATGACTTGGTCCAGCGTTGTGTTCTTCATAATTTAATAGCGTAAGGTCACCATGCTAGAAGTCACAATAAATAAGACATGGCCGCCAGAGCCTCCATCTCTCTCTCTCTATGAACATATTCTGTCAGTATACACCGACTCGTCCTTGTTGCTGCTCCATACTCTCGCCCTTTACAGTTCTGTCTCTCCTGCAACATCTTTTATTTATCAGCGCCAGCAAGAGGGTTGAGTTCTCGTGCATTTCTTTTGGTTGTTTGTTTATTTGTCCGCGGGATAATATTAAAAAAAACACAGGATTGATTTCCCCAAATCATCATGGAGGGGTGGCACTTTTCTTCTTCTCCTATGTAGACAAATAAAGCAAACGTTAAGGGTTGTTGGACCCGGGCGGGTGTATGGGATCTCCGATGTGATCGCAATTTCATCTACTCCCTCATGCACTGACTGATAAGCCATATTTATAAAACCACCTGTCTTATATTGTGCAGTTTTAACTTTTGCAGCCAAAACAGCTGTTTGACGTCTCTGTGTGTTCTGACACCTGTCAATCAGAACCAGCATTAAAGTTTATAGCAATTTAGGCTATAAAATCTCTTCTCTGGGATAAGAAAAAACAGGTTAGCCTTTACTCCCTATACACATCACTCAGACTTGGTGGCTGGTGAGTCTGTTGGTGGTTCAACAGTTGTCCTTCCTTAGATGAATTTGCAATTACTAACCACTGCAGACCAACTGCTCCAGAATAAATCTTCAATCCATCACAATTTGGCACATGTCAAAGTTGCTCAGATTCTAACACTTCACCAATATTCCTGCGTCCAATTCAACAATGTGAGGAGAAACTATTCACTCAACAAATGAGATGCGGATGCCATGGTAACAAGATAATAAATGTCACTATCATCACTTGTCAGTGGTTATAATGTTATGGCTGATGGTGTACGACAAGTGTCAATGTTTTGATTAATTTCAAGGTGACATCCAAAGATTAAATGAGCAATCTGTGTGCAGCAGTTTTCATAACATTTTATTCACACCTAGACTAGTTTGATGCAGAGATTCCACACAGCTGATCTTACCAGACAGGAAAAAAACTTATTTTTTTTCTTTAGTTGATTTTAGGTGTGATGTTATGTACAAACCTCCATCAATGCATAACAGGACCAAAGATAAACGTTATTGTTGTACAATTCCTTAAAAAATATGTCAATTAATTTAGGGGTTATTGTAAAAGACCTCCAAAATGCCCTATCTCGCTATGGTGCATCATAAACTAAACATTATGATGTCAACAAAATTCAGTTGTTTCTAGGATAAGCCAAAACCTACCTCTTTGCATAATCTCATGCAAATATGTCCATTAGTTTTTGCATAATCCGAGAAAATAAAAGGTGAAATGATGAAACAGAACGCTAACTACAACTGATGTAGCTAGTTTTGTAGTTCACAGGTAAGTTTTGTAGTTTTACCTGGTTGCTCATTAGCTATCAGTCAGTATTATACATGTACAATCATTCTAGAGTGATACCGACTCAAATGAAAAGTTTCACAAATTTCTAAAAAGTAAAAAGGTGGTTAGTATCATCATTGATGAACTGTCACTTATTTTCCAGCTAGTGCACAAATTTTTTTCCTGCACAATGCATCCGTGCATCAGTTCTCTAAAACCACTTTTTCGGGTGGCCATCATCAAGCTAGAACCTATGCCAGATGACGTTAAGTGAGAGGAGGGCTATATCCTGGAAAAGTTGGCAGTTCAACACATGGAGACACAAAAACATTCATACTCTAATTCAAACCCACGAGCACTTTAGAGTGAAATATAACCAGTGGTTTGAGCGTGGGAGGAAGCTGGACAGCCCAGGGAGGAAATGGAAAGAATAGTAGCAAGGCCAGAGGTGGAGATGAACCTTCTTGCCACATGATCATCACCGTTTCCCAAAGTGACGTCTACATGACCTGGTCAGGCCTGAGATTCACAACCTGCAATGTGTCCATCAGCCAACAGTGAATGGTTGCCATAGCAACAACTCTCTGTACTTCTGATGTAACTGCCAGCTTCTCTTCTTCTCCCCTCTTTTCTTTTCTCTGTCTTTACTTCAGCCATATACGACTAGTGGCTTGTTTAAGTTGCTGTCCTAGTATTAGTGGAATGGCGGGAGAAAATAGGATTCTCGATGGTGAGTTGGCGGATCAGTGAGTGAGAGATGGAGAGGCAGAGAGTGACGGAGTGACCGGAGCAGAGCGAAGGTCACTTTAGTAATTTATTTTAGTGGCAAACGTGGCAGTTTGTCAAATCAGTGAGGTAATCCTCAATCATGTTCAACCATTCCTTTTCCACTAAGTACTGGTTGGCTGTTGGAACATATTACTGAACTCAAAGTCAAGGTAAACTTTTAATCCCAGAATAGCATTTTCTTTTAAGCCGTCAGAGAACAAAAACAGTAATAATTGAACACAAACACACGTACAAGAGTACAGACAATACAAAAGTGCAGAAAGGACCGAAAACCTTATGAAGCTATTAATGAGGCTAGCGGTTGCAGACACCAGTGAATTCTTACGTCTCGTAGTCTTGTGCTTCAGCAAAATATATCAGCGACCGGATGGCAGCAGGCTGTATCCAGTGAACAGGTTTGACTAACAATACTTTAGTAGCTACAGAGTTTATTTCCGGCTCTGGTTCTGTATAATAGTGAGGGGTTGTTCAGAAGTTTTCCTGCAATTCTGCTACACATCTTCACAATACGTCCAAGTCTGTTCTTGTTTTTCAAGGTTAGTGACCCAACCCAGCAGATAAAAGAGAAGGTTATAACAGACTCAATAAAAGATGAAAAAAATATTCCCATAAAAGAGGCATCAACATTAAAACTTCTCAACTTGAAGTTGGCGGCTGCTGGCGGTTTCTTCTACAATTACAGTATCAGTGTTGGTATCAAATATGAGATAGTCGTCACTTATTTTATCCCAAAAGTCGGGGATATAGTGGAATCATCTTCAACTCCGCCGCGTACACATCCACCAAAGATCCTTCGTGTTAACGCGATAACTCAAAAACTATTTCATGGATCATTTTAAATTTATATACACACACAGGCTGTAGTAAGAGGAAGAACTGGATGGATTTTGGGAAAGGTCAGTTGTATATTTCCGATGCTACGGTTAACCGTTGGTCCAATTTAGTTCATATTTGGTGCTTATGAATTGACTCAAGGAGATTTATCTTCTTTATACCATATTATGCACGTTTTACTCACTAGGGGTAGCTTTCTTATTAAAAATAGTGTTTATAACTCAAAAACTATTTGATGGATCATTGTCATGTTTTCACACCCTCGTAGATCTTAGTGTGAGGAAGGATTGGGGGGATTTTTGGAAAGTTGGGTTGTATATTTCTGACACTAGTGGGAGCCTTATTTCCTAAAGTTTTGAGGCCATAGTTTCTCAACCATTGATCCAATTTAAAGTATGAAACAACTTGAGGATATCTTTCATACTGTATTGTAATAATTCAAGTTTTAATCACTTTGTGGATATTTTTTATACATACATTCATACAACGCAGGGGACTGGGGACTTTTTGTGGATGTATCCTTACTGTCTAGGGAGACAGTATAGGCCTAGTTGGCCAATAACATTTGTACTGCTTGAAAACTTGAAAAGCTTGGTCATGAATAGAGGCCTGCTTCTGAAGTCGCTGATAATTTATTTCTTTTATATTCAAGAAAGATTCCGTCGTTGAAATCATCCGCCACCGAGCCACGATCAGTGTCATTGTCACTAAGTAGGGACAAAATCACTGAGTCGTCCGCAAAGTCAATGCCACACCTGCCATTATGACCTAACCATCTGCTAGTGTACAAAATGAATAAACGTTTCATCAGTCATAGCATTATAACCACGGACAATTGAAGGGAAGTGAACATTGACTGTCTCGTTAATGCTGGTTAGGATAGAGAGGTTTCGGAACACAGTGCATTACAGCGGGACCTTCATTATACTAACCAGGTGGTTTCAATGTTATGGCTGACGCTCTAAAATTAGTCGAGTCAAACTTGTCAAACTGAGCTGAGATGGATCCGCTCACACTGCTGCAATGAATTCCTGCAGCATTATGAAGCACATATGATTTTTTCTAGAATCTTTTTAACCAAAAGAATAATACAAATATTACTAATTTATAAGATGAAGAAAAGAAAAATATCTTCTTATCTTTCTTGATACTTTTTTTTCTGCTTTAACAATTTTAAGATAATTTGTGATTGGTTGACCGCCTAGATCGTCACCATTTTAGGGGGGCGTGGCCATGACACCAAAACATAGTCTTTTGATTTCTTTATTTTTCCTTTAAAATAATCAAAATAGAATAACGGAAATTAACAATATGCTAATGGTGAAAACAAGCGTGTGATTTAATCTGAAATGAAAATGTTTAATACATACAAACATACTATTATTAATAGAATTATTATTATTATTTTTATCATTAGTAGTAGTACTAATAGTGGTAGTCGTATTGTCATACATTTAATTCATTACAGACCTCATAGATATTAAAGGTTGCCTTACATTTCACAAATATAAGAAAAAATAAAGTCAATATAATATTTTCATGCATATTTAATTATTTTCTATGATTATTCTTTTATAAAACCTATATTTATTTGAATATAATAATACTATACATAATTCCACAGACGTTTTGAGTCACATATGTTTGTCGACATAGAGCCTGTATACAATATAATATTTTAAATGACGTCCTGCTGCTCGGGCAGAGACCTGCTGCAATAAGTACCAACTAGTCAACACGCTGACTCCGTAAATGTGATTTCAGCTGGGACTCACCGGCTGTGTCAGCCGTGACTCAGACGTGTTGTTTATCTGCCCACACACATGTGAAGGTAATGCATGGATGCAGCAGCCGTGTGGCTCCTCGAACTTTTAACATGAACGTAGAACTAAAAACCAAGACTCTCCCGGAATGTCACGTCGTGAAAACCTAAATCCAAGCATATAGAGTCTCATCCAGCTGTCAGCTCTACTTAAGTGGAAGTGAGGAATGCAGAAGATTATGCATCCGCCAGATATGCAAGGATATATAAAGTGTGATGATGATAATAACAATGTCGTTACAATGTTATGAAGGATCAGAGCGTGTTTTTAAAGCGCCGAGGGTCGGGGGCATCCATAAGGCCATTCATACATTTTGAAATTAAAAGCATTTAAATATTTGTGCTGTACTCCACAGCTTCATCCAGTCTCACCTGAGTGGATCTCTGGTATTCCTTCTGCCTGAACCTTATTTATGACAGATTCCTGGATCCTCTCTCAATGGGAACTGAAGCGGACAGCACACCTGCATCTATATTAATAACTTCATCATTATTCACAAATACATTTTTTTAAAAAACACAACAGACACATTTCATTGATTTAAGCATGTATATAAAAGGAAGCCGTGGACCTTAAGAGAAAGCACTCTAGACTCCAAGCATTCAGATAAACATGTATTTCACTTTTTCCACTTCATTTAATTTTCAACCCTCGAACATCTTATATAGAAAAGAAGCAAACAGAACTTTTTGAAAATTGTAAAACACAAAGAATAAAAAACAAAAGCTTGAGTCTACAATAATAATAAAAATAATAATATTATTAAAAAAAAAATAATAATAATAATAATAATAATAATAGCTAAAATGACATCAGACTTTCATTTTTTATATTTGTATTACAGTTTATATTTAGTTTTGCAGATTCACCGGAACAGCCTTCCCTGCGATCAACTATCATGAATATTTTTTTTAAATTGAAGCTTTTTAATCGCGTTGAATCCTTTATCATTCTAAATGGAGGAATGTTTTAAATCTGCCCTCTAGATTTTACACGGGATACGTGATCAGCTCACGGGTTATTTTTTACAATACTATGTTGCACTATGCATACTTCCTTGAAATCAAGCAGAACGATTTCAAGGAAGATTTATGGAACTGTGGAAATTTCACGAACACATTAAAACGTATGAATACCGAAAAAATACTTATCTGTCTATATCGACATGTTTCATTACTTCAAAATGATTTAACAGTGGTTAGATTGGAAGACTTGATTGTCGTCCAGCTTTGAAAAAAATTCTCAAATGCTTTATTCGTATTATTTCTTTTTTCATATTAATTACAACTAATTAATAGTGTGAATGAATATTAACCAAAATGTTAATTTTACCAATCATAAACAGATACATTTAAACAAGGAAAATATTATTCATTATTTAAACTTGTACAACTATTTTCTAAAATTATGTTTTTATTTGTGAGGGTCTAACGATAACTCAGCGTCAACTAATAAAACATATAGACATATACTTACACACACACACCATGCGCTATAGAAATATCTAAACTTATTCTAACAATGTAGCGGCAGAAAAATTTCAGAATTATTCTCTTCAAAAGACCTTAACGGGTTTTCTGTTTTTTCCCCCATTTGTTATTGTGTTTATGAATAGATAAATGTTAATCATGTGTCATTATAAATTAAATGTATTATTATTGTTATTATTATTATGTGTTCGGGAGACTGGAGGTGAAAATACATTTCCAGGGATGTCAGTGTTTCATTGTTGAGTGTGGGGATGGTGCTTCGACACTAACGTCAAAAATGACAACATGTTCCATTACACCTAACAAAAGTGTATTTTAAAGAAATGACACACAACATGTAAGATATAAATAAAATATTTATTATCATATGAGATGCAGGACTTAGTAGAGCATTGGTGTTCAAGGCGAAGAGAAGATACACCTGAAGGTGAAATTGAAAAAATACACTTAAATGTTATCGACATGAATCATTTATCAGCCTTAATGGAGGTTGATAGATGAGATTTCAGATTATTCGAGGTTATTAAAGATAAAAAATTTGAGATAATTCGAGATTATAAAAAAATTTAAAATAATTTGGAAGACATTATTGAATGAAGGAAAGGAGTTTAAATTGATTAAATTGAATAATAATAATAACAATAATAATAAATTTAATTTATAATGCACTTTACATCGATGTAACATGATGCAAATGAAAAGGGAAGGCATTAAACACACACACACAAACACACACACGCACTAACACATACACATGCACACGCACACACAAACACACACACACAAACACACACACACACATATAAAAACATGCAGACACACACACACACACCCTTTTACAGCAGGTCGAGGTAGAAAGAAGGAAGTAAGTACTAAACTACAGCCATTATATTCATTCAGTGGATCCATCAACACAAGCTTGTTTCACAACAACACAAACCTTTATTTAATATGCAAAGAAGGAAAACTTTACACTTTTGATCAATGTCTGTCAGTTGATCACTATCTGACAGCTGATCACTATCTGACAGCTGATCATTATCTGTCAGCTGATCCTTATCTGACAGTTGATCCTCTTCTCACAGCTTAACACTGTCTGACAGGTATTCACTGTCTGACAGCTGATCACTGTCTGACAGCTGATCATTATCTGACAGCTTATTATTATATTTTGTATTGATGCTTTTATCTGCTTTTACTTTGTAGCACTTTGAGATTTGATCCAAATGTAAAGTGCATTATAAATTAAATGTAATATTATTATTATTATTATTACCTGATCGCTGTCTGAAAGTTGATCACTGTCTGTCAGCTAATCACTGTCTGTCAGCTGATCACTATCTGACAGCTGATCACTGCCTGTCAGCTAATCAATATCTGACAGCTGTTCAAGGATGACAGCTGATCACTATCTGACAGCCGATGGACATGGTTGAACAGCTGACAGCTGATCTCTCTCTGACATTCAATCAATTGATCACTGGCACACAGCTGATTATTATCTGACAGCTGTTCTTTTGACTGAACGCTTTCATAAACAGCTACTAGTAATATCAGTGGTTATTCTTGGCTCCTTGTGGTGTTTATCTTTCTTTATCTCAGACTGTACACCATTGTTTTCCCCTCAACTCATGTCCTACATATTGAGAACATTTCTATGTTTTAATTATGTGACGTAAAGGAAGGAAAACCCTGATATGGGTAGAATGAGACACAAAGACATCCTACCAACCTTTTTTTCACCCAAAAAAATCACTTTGCTTCCGTCATAGTTCATCAGTCAGGTGGTTGTACCTCTATCGAGCGCATACCCCAACCCTCCACAAAGTTAATAATAATAACAACATTATTATACACCACACAAGAGTTGAAAATCTAATTTGTAGGGATCACCGCTACAATCCTTTTAATGGACTGAATTGTAATTAAGGATTCACATGTGGTTGCTTTAAGGGTTTTTTTGTTTTTCGTTTTGGCTTTTTCATTAGTCAGTAAGATTTTGTTTGAGCTTGGACTTGAGAGAAAATCTCTTCAGACATGGTCCCACTCTGCACATTTTCCGCTTAAGTGTGGACAATCACGTGTGTTGCCCAGTAGTTTTAGTATAATTATATACAAGATTCTTTCATGGTCCATGCTCCATCCTTTAACCCAGTTTCTTTGGAATCCATCCAGCAGTCAGTAAACAAACAAACAAACAAACTTTGTGATGACAAATCCATGGGTAAAGATAAAAATGGACAAACAACAAATGAAAAATACCCATCAAACCAAAAAAGAATCAAGCTGACAAATTTATAAATGAATCAAATATATATATATATATATATATATATATATATATATATATATATATATATATAGCTAAGTAGTTATATCCCGAAAAAGATAGGGGATATAAACAGTTGCATATTTCCATCACTAGGGGAGCTTTATCTCCAAAGTTTTCAAGCCAAATTTTCTCAACTGTTTGAGAATTTGGTGAATATGAATATGAATACCCTTTGGGTTTTTGAATTAATATCACCTCCCCATGTTTGCATGGCTTCCCTAAAACTACTTCAGCTTTCCTCCAATAGTCTAAAACATCTTCTATTCAACTTCAGTGAATTGGTGACTCTAAATTGGCCGTAGGTGTGAACAAGCGTAACTGTAAGGTGTTGCCCATGTGATGAACTGGCGACCTGACTTGGTTGTACCCTGCCTCTTGCCCAACATCAGCTTGGATAGGTTCCAGCCCTTCTCCTGAGAAAGAGTGATTCCAGTTTATTTTGAATAAGAATGCCAGAGAAAAATAGTTGAGCTATGTTCCCCAGGTTGTCATTATTTCTGATACCACTCTCAGACAGTATGTGTTTTTTGAAAAAATGTATAGGTTTCCACTAAATGTCAGTCACATTAGGAAGTTTTGTAACCTACTGGGTGGAATTTTTGTTTACTACAAAAACTTCCTTCCAGTACTGCTTAGTTCTGGGCAGCGGCTGTAGCATTGTTATTATTTTTAGTCCGGGCGAATTCCTCATTAATATGCAGATATGTCAATCAAACTTCAACCCTCCCCTCCGCGTCTAAACTGAGACAGTTTTAAAATGGATTCCAGTAAAACTGAAAAAAAAATACAAACTTGAAAAAAAGACATCAAAATAAAATTAGTTTTTATCATCGCTTTCATTTTGAAACTGTTTTCCCCAAATACAAATGTTATAAATTCACAGCACACATATTGTTTTCAGTAGCAGAACCCACTGTCGCTGCCGTAGCCGATAACCCGTGAGCTGGAGAGAACTACGGCACAGTGTGAGGAGGATAGAGGATTCCTGATCTCTTGCTGCTGTGGAGTGACCTGCGTTATTGGATACGCACTCTCATTCTGACTCTCTGAAACATTTAGACTTTTCCAAGTTTGTTTTTTTTTGGAGCTGTGAGAGCTGAGATCCCATTGTGACCTAAGCCAGGCTTTCCTCTATAGCTCTCTGCATGACTGACAGTTTTATTGTTATTGATCAGGGGCCACTAACTTAGACTGAAAGTAGTTCCCTTTTTTAAATGTTGTACACTAATTCAGCTCAGCATCCTACAATCCTCTGGTTGTGGTTAAGCTTCGTGTTATTTCAAGCAGAGTGAATCTGCATTCAGGCCAAACAAAACTGTTCATATTTATAATATTGCAGGAATGAATAAAACTCAAATAACACATAAGGTATCATTATATGCAGATGAGCTCTTACCGTACATCTCTAAAATGATATAATCAATTTTCATCTTTGAAAATACTGTCACATTTCCAAAGTCTGTCAGGCTGTACATTGAATTTCTTATAAACTAAGCTTCTTCCTACTACCCAGCTGGCAAAATCAATGAACTGCTGAAGCCTCCCCCTTAAAATTAGAATAACCATCGTTTACCTATTTGGGCATAAAAACTACATGACTGAACAAGGACCTCTCAGATTACAATTCAAATCACTATAAGAATGCACTAAAGAGGACTTCAAAGATGGTTGACACTCCCTATTACATTGACAGCAACGCTGAAAACAGTTACACACTTTTTTCTTTATTTATTTCAAATAAACAAACCAAATATTACAGACCAAATCCTGGTTCAATAGACTGGACAGTCATATTAACACTTTTACCTGGAATAGCTCCAATCCTCAAGCTAAGCCTATGCTGTCGTCACGCACAGCAAGGATATATCTCTGAAAATCCGCTATCCCCTGCGTCTTCCAAACAATCCTAATGATAGAACTCCCTAAGTTAAATTTGAATTTATCGCCATAGTACTTTTTGTAAAATGAAAAGAGAACCTTCCATGAAGTGAATATATATCATAATATATATGATAGATCTCATTGAGTTGATTCATAGGCATTAAATATGGACAAAATGTGGATGATTGTTAAGAAGTTTTGTCCACATATACTGTCTTGTTTATAGTATACAAACAAGATAGATAGTATATAAACAAGATAGTTCTCCTTCTATCTTTTTTTGTGCATTAAATTTGGACTAACTCAGACCGACCAGTTGGGAAATTATGGCCCATAAACTTTTAGTTTTGGAAATATACAACCGACCTTTCCAAAAAATGGTTTCTAATGCACAAAAATAAACAGGGACCAGCACTGTTTTCAATTGAAGCACTAAGTCTCAACTCCCTGAGCCATGTGATTAAAAATCATTTCAAAATACGGTTCAAATTCATGAAACATTTCTAAGTTAAGCATTCTCCCATTAGCAGACGATCGCCTCTTCCCCCCTCTCAAATAGACACAGTATTTCAAACATGGCGTGGTAATGGTTTGGTTTTCTTTAGTTACTTCCTTATTCATCAAAGGCACACATTTGCTTCATTGCAGAAAAATTATAGCAACTTCTTCATATACGTATATATATGTTTTGCAAAGAAACACTTTTTTATTTCCTTCTTTACCACCTAAAAGTTCAATGGAAGGCATACTTGAATTAGACCCATATTGGAAAGGGAGGATGAATGTAATCCATAAAACAACACAGGATATAGCCCTACCGCGTAGAACACTACCAAACTGGCATGAGAAAACGACCTTGAATATATATTACAATATGAAACAAGGCAACGCAGTCTGACACGTGTACAAACCATCTACCTTTGCATTGGACAATTGGCTACGCCGTGTCTTTTCTTTGTGTCATGCAACTCTCTAGGAAGCTACTGGGAAAATAATTCTGTGTCACTGTTTTATATCGGTGGTGGGTCATCCAAACCCCACAACAGCTGTTTTGGAGCTTTCACCGGAAGAGCGTTTTTCAGTTCTCTTGGCAGATGCTACATCGTTTAGGTCAAGGTTAAAATAATTCTGCGGAGCTGAAAGTCAGTGATTTCACCGATGTTTAAACAATGAGTCAATAAAGTACTATTAATGATTCCGTTAGAGAAGCTGAGAAACGTGTGGAACAATAACCAAGAAATGTTTACCAAAAAACATGGAGCCTCTTTATAGAATTTGTCTGAAAGTATACCCTTCAACAGCTGGATTCTGTGTCAGTTGGATTTCAAACCAGCTGAAGGATAATAATCTACATAGAATTTATATCAAATGTGGTTCGAAAAGGTAAATCCTTCAAAATATGTGCAATTCGAATCCAATTCCACTGTGTTTTTCTCCCCCTCTCTTGTTTACAAAGGCCTCGCGAATGGATTTAAGTTTTTTTTTTTTTTTTTCATTTTCTCTTCTGGATTTCGCAAATATGTCTCTCTTTACGTGTAAATTGAAAATCTAATATTTTTAAAACAGTTTATTCAGGTTTATGTGAATCCATAACTGCCGATAAACGGAAGTGTTTGTATTACAGTCTAGCCTCACTACTGGAGGACCACTTGTATGTAGGGCAGCTGTAGTTTGGAGAACGACAGATGGTGGTCTCCAGTCTTCAGCTAGATGATTTTTGATCAGCTAAACCTGCTATTCACACAAAGGAGTCTGTGCCTGGGACAAAACCATCACAACGGAGTCACATACCTTGATTTAGTGTCTAGAGAAGATACCAGGGTTTGCCACAACCTTGTCCGGTCAGAGATCATAGGAAGTAGGTTGATGGTCGGTGATGTTTTCCTAGCTCTGAATTGGAATGCAGCGTTGTTAAGCTAGGTGCGTGTCCAGTGTTGGTTGGTTATTTTGGTTGCAACGGCATCTCCGGGCGGTGTTCACGTTCAAAATATTTTTGCTTTAGCACTCCTATATGTCATTTGCAAGGCCGTCATTCAATCAAAACGTCCACGATTGACTTAAACACCCCTCCAGCTTTGTTTTAACCTTTTCCTCCCGCACGCTAATTTATCTTCAACATCAGCACAAAAAAATAATCTCTAGCACCACCTAGTGGAACAGAAAAATCAACTGATTATATCATTCTAGCTCCTTAAATCTCAAAGCGTATTTGGGATTCATATGAGAAAATATTGATACTTGGCGACAGTGTATGAAGGCAACGACGCAGCAGAAAATATTCTGATATTATGCATATCTGTTTTTTTTCCCTGACCCCTACAAGTGCAGGCTGTCAAACATCTTGAAACAACATGTAGCTAAGTCAGCAGGAATGCAAACACAGCTCTAAAAATGATCTGTCATGAATGCAAAATCCGCATTTGTCTGCCACCAGCTCACACTTTGTCACTCATTAGCGACCGCAAAAACAAGCAGCAGCATTAAAGATGATGATATGATCCACGCACTCACACACACACACTCACACACACATACACGCACACACGCACACACACACACACACACACACAAACACATCCACCTGTCTTAAAGGCGTAGTGCTTCCTAATGACAGCAGGATGGATTTAGCATCTTGTAAGCTGTTTACCATTGCTATTGTGTAGCCTTGTAGCTCGCCGATGGTCCGCTAGTAGCTGCGTCATTTTGGACCAAAACATTCGACCACATTTTGGACCAAACCACTCGACTCAAACAGACTTGTGGTCTCCAAATGTTATTCTGCTATCTCATTCTTATTTTTTGTTGCTGTTTAGACACCCTGTTGGCGCAGCAATGGTTAACAAAAATAGAAAAGACTAGATTTCTTGATTTAATTTAAACAATATAGGAATATATCACACCATTTTCCCAAAAATAATGTTTTCTTCTTGCACATTTTTGCTGTTTATGGTTAAGTAATTATTATTATTATTATTACCATTTATATTATTATTATTATTATTATTATTATTATTATTATTATTATTATTATTACCTTTATTATTATTACCTGGTGACACATTGTTTCTTCATTTATGATATATTTGTGGTTCATAAAAAATGTAATCAAAATATTCAATTGTGGCAGTTTAGTAAAGGCGGGTCACTGTTGGTCCTGATTCCTTTCTTAAAAATCTAATTTGAGGACAATGTGAAACACTGTGAAACCACGCAATTAGGATTAACTTCCAGCTAAGTTACGTTTAGAATGTATGAAATGAAGAAGGGAAAAATATTTGAAGAAAAGAAGAAAAATGCAAGAAACAATGAAGCTCAGATGACGGCAGTGAACAAAAGAATAATGTTATCGAAGGATATGGAACTTAGAGTCTAATTATAGTTACCAGTGATTTCAACATTTTTAAATATATTTTAAGATGATTATTGAATCCGTACAGAAAAATGTTCTTTTATTTTTTTTATTTACTCAAATGACATATATAGATATTCAGTTGAAAGATCAGAAATACATAAATAATAAAAATTTAAAAAAAATAATAATACATAATAATAATAATAATAATAATAATAATAATAAAGTAAGAGGAAGAAGAAGAATTAACATAAAGTTAGTAAAGACAAGAATTCTGACACCTTTTCTATAATAGAAAATGGATAGAATTCCTGTGAAATCACTTCTTGCTCTCGGAGGACGTGGGGAAAAAACAGATCTTCACCTCATTTATTATCTAGGACTGTGAAAGTTTTTTTCTCTTCATGCAAAAAGATATTTGGAGTCTAGAATTCCTTTATCTCATCTCTAGGGTTTGTCTGAGGTGGGTCAGTTTTTACCCTCAGGACAAGATGAGTTAAGACGTCAACACCACAAACCGATGCCCGATTCAGAGAAGGGATTTAAGTGGTGGCATGAAAGCAAGAAGCAACAATATAAAGTAGATACTGGCCGTCCAGAGAAACCGCGGCAGAACCTGAACCACCGTCAGGTTCCTTTCTCTATCAAATACATAAAAAGCACCGCAGCAGTGCAGCTGAGCTGGAACTCGCTGGGAAGGAGGAAATATGGATGTTGAGGCTGATTTGGTATATTTGATGAAGACAAAACCATTCTTAAACTTAACTCAGTTCTTCATCACGTCCCCTTTTTGTCACGTAAGTACGTACAGCGTGTGGTTCACGATGCTTACCATGTTGTTTCTGTTGTTGTTGTTGTTGCCACCCCCCCCCACCCCCCACCCCCCCACCCCACCCCCCATCCCCACCCCCCCCCACCCCTCCAAAGGACTTCGAGTCACAGTCCACTGCCACATTTTGGAATCTTCCCTCGCTTTGTTATTGACTAAACGACGTTCTTACAAACGAGGAGAGAAGTAATGAAGTACAAATACTTCCTTATTGTACTCCCTACATTTTAATAAAAGAATATCCGAACATTCTCCTCCTCACGCTTTCAAAGCAGGCTCATTACTTCAGTGGATTGTTCTAATGTCGCATCACTGCGTGGTTTCCTGACGTAGGGACGGATTTTAAAGGAAAATTAGCGTGTGTGAAAAATAGAAATCCCTTGATGACGTCAAGCACAACAAACAGAAAACATGCGTGGAGAAATGATGACGATGAAAGGTGTTTCCATCCACTCTGTTTTTAGTCCTCTATACATAACGGTCATTCCCAGCGAGGTCATTCTTGACTCCGTGGATGACGGTGATGTAAATAAAGTTCTGATCCAATGGGTTAATATGGCAGTAATGTGACATCCATCAAACTTTTTACTTTTACATTTCAGAGCCTTTACTTTTTAACTTCTACTTGAGTAAAGAATCAATATTATTATATACTTTTACCAGTTTTCATTTCATTTCTTTTTCTTTTTTCTGCCAAAAGTAACTCATGGATGTGAATACTCCCGCCGCCTCTCTAGTCCACCTGTTGTCAGCCTGCTGCGCTTAACTTCACCAATTTGGAGGAGAGTGAGTCTGAGGTGGATGGATTTACGATCTGGTTTCATGCATGTCTGTGAAACACACTCACGCGGGACAACAAGCAAGGATTGGAACACTTTAGGAACACATCTATATTGCACTTTTCCCTCTTTACCCGAAGAGGTGACTGATCGTCACCTCCGTCGCTCCGTTGGTTTCATGACTCCTTACATTCACAAACGCCACGACAACACTTGGGAACAACTTTGGAGAGAGTGTGCAGCAGAGCGCATCAGCGCTCTCCTCAGCAGCCACCTGCTACCTCTGTCCCACTCTGCAACCTCTGACCCGCAGGAATCAGCCGGTGAGAGGGGGACACCCACGTGCAAACATAATCCTGAGCCCACTCAGCTGCTCAGCTCCTGCACACCAAAACACAACCTCAGGTCCACACCAACCAGAACCCAGCTGAGACTCATCTCCTTACCTCCAGCAGGCACCGGTTGATCCGCTACGCCGGATCTCCTCTCAAAGGGAAGCCTGATCCTCTGCTGATGATCCTCCTCTGCTCCTCTTCTCCTCGACCCGCAGATCTGTGTGTGTGAGAGTGTGTAACGCAGGCAGGGCTGTGTGTGTATGTGTGTGTGTGTGTGTGAGACAGAGGCAGAGGGTGTGTGTGTCAGGATCTCGACGAGGCGCGAGCCTGTGTGAGTCTGGATGTAGTCTGGAGGATAACCGAAAGGAAGTGTGTCGTTATGCAGGCTGCTCTCTCAATCCCTTTCTCTCCCCTTCTCTCCCCCTCCTCCCTCTCTCTCTCTCTCTCTCTCTCCCTCTCTCTCTCTCTCTCTCTCTTTCTAATTCTTTTCGAAATAAAGATGAGACAGAACTGACCAGAGGGCATTCCTCAGCTAATTGTTTTAGGATTGATAATATTAATATAATTAATAACATTGTTATAGCTACAGGTTCTATGACTTCTTCATAATCAGAAAAATATTTTTTTTACTTTTTTATTTTATTTTCCTAATAAAATACTCTAAAAATGTCCCCGAACTTCTTTTCTCCACCTTATTCTTCTGTTTTACTGATCTTATGCTCACTGTGCATACATAGTGTGTTTGTGTTTGTGTGTGTGTATGGGGGTGTGTGTGTGTGTGTGTGTGTGTGTGTGTGTGTGTGTGTGTGTGTGCGAGTGCGTTTGTGTGTTTTTGTGTGTGGATGTGTGTGTGAGTAGAGATGTCAGAGGTAAAAAGAGTGAATATGAAGCCAACAAGTCAAAATCAGATTTTTTTACGAGCATTAACTCTCAGCAGTTCCGTAAATTAACCGTTGAAATCTTGTGAAAAGTTATTTATGAAGCTGTATTTGCTATTTTCGAGACACGAAGGGTGAATTTTCAGCTTGTATTCTTAACTAACGGTAAGTTTGATCTATTTAACAGTTCTAATCCTTTAATCTTATGTCATGAATTACTTTAACCCCGTTCTGATAACAAAATTATTAACAATTATTAACAAAAAAAACAAAGTAGAAGTTAATTCTACTTATTTTTATCCGCGTGTTCTTTACTCTTATCAGTAAAGTTATCATTTTGAGAGCCTACATTTTGTGGAAATACAGTCAACAATGGCCATGTTCATTTATATTGAAAGAAATGAAAAAACTCCAGATCACTAATGAGGTGCAGCACCACAAACAAAATCAGAAATGAGCCCCTTGTGGTCCATTTGGTCTTTTTCTTTTTTTTAATTTTTTTTCTATTTTTCCATAATCTTCATTTAGGGAATAATTTGTCTGTGTTCCTGTGGGTTGAAACAGGATTTTATATTTTCCTCAAATATTTTATTAGTGAGTCAGTAACCTAACTCTAACCAAGGAATATTGAAATGTAATTCTATATGATTGTTTTTAATAAATCACAGTCACACACACCTCAACCTCTCACCTTCAGCCATTTTTATCCAAATACCTCACGACAAAAACCTTTTTTAACTGTAAATACTGTAATTCCCCAGAGACCCACAACCAGACAAGTGAGGGCAGAGCACTTCTTTAAACGCTTACTTTCTCTTTGTTTCGTATATTTCTTATATGTTGACGTTACTCTCACGTCCACAATGTGACCATTTCTCTTGTCTCTGACCATTTCTCTTGTCTCTGCTCGTGTTATGTGTCCCGCCGTTCATCCAAAACATGAATGAATATCTGTGTTAATCCTCTTCAAAGGGCAGAAAGACAGTATTTAATCAGCAGACACTACTCATATTCATTATAGCATATCTGTCAATGTTATATCCTAAAAAATACATATATGTATAGATTTTTTTTTTTTTTACTGTATATATATATATATATATATATATATGTTTCTAATAATTATCTTCTGGTCAAAACGATACTCATCAAAAGACAATACTCACCTGAACCGCTCGATACTAAAATCTACGTATAAGTCAAGTTCTACATCATGGTGTATTTACGGACCTTCTGCCAAAACAGTCACAAAATCAGCCCATTAGATCCTTCAAAATAAAACGAAACCCAAGAACGTATTCATGCATTTATTGTCAGCAGGCAACAATACTGTGATGTGTTTTTGGTGAAAATCTCACTAAAAAAAAATCAACCACAGAATCAGAACCTTTGAGTCGCCACACTGATCAACCACAGAAAAACACAACCCAAGGTCTGTTCAGAATGTCAGATCACCGTGGATCAGAGCTCAGCTTTCACAACAAACACTTCCTACCTGCTCTGGTTTTATCTTTTCATTTCATCTATTTATTTGTTTGCTGTTATGTTTTTTTGAGGGTTTTAAAAAAAAGAATCTTTTATGCTCCTTTTTTTTTATCAATATTAATCTGTCTTGTTTTGTTTTGTCTCATGCTCTGAATATATTATTTCTTTTTGATTCCATTATTCTTTTTGTTTATTTGATATTAACTTAGAACATAACTCAAAGATCAAAACTTCTCCCCGTGGCGTTTCACAGATATTTATTCATTTATCTCTAACCTCTGGTTGTAGTTCCTCTGAAGCATTCAGCAGTGGAAATAAAATACAGAATATTTTTATAAAATTGAATAAAAAACCCAACAAAATGGATCCAAAAAAAAGAAAAACAAAGAAAAAACAAGCAAGAAGAGAAAAATAGACTCTTTGAGTGATCTTTTTCTTAACGTTATAATAGGCATACACTCATCGTATTTAACCCTAATATTTAGGATGTTTCATTAAATTATTAATGAAACAGGTAAAAGTTATAGTTCTGATAAATCTTACGTGTTTAAATACATTTCACACCCAGAAAAAAGTCCGGCCCTTAAACATCATATGTAAACCAATCTCATAATTTTTAAACATTTGAATCATTCTTTTTCTCCAATGACAAAAATTTAAACCTTTTACATATTTTTTAACAGATTTAATTCTATAATTCTCATAATAAACAGATTTATGCTGATTTTATGAAATTTCAATACATACATTTTAAAAACGGATTATTTCAATAAAATTAAATAGATGCATCTTCTTGAACTTTAACAATGCAATGATTCATTTTTCTTGAGTGATGAAGAATATTGCGATGTTTGCTTTAATTCTTAATTCTTTTTTTTTCGTCATTCTCTAAAGCAAATTTTCTTGTGTCCGAATGATGTCACTCAGATTATTCTGCCCCGCCTCCCATTACAAAAACTATTGTTTGAACTACCTTTCTTTTTAAAAGTATTACATATAATTTAATCAGGTAAACGCCGATCAGCCATGACATTATAACCACCTGCCTAATATTGTGTAGACCACGACTTTGTTCACCAAAACGACTCTGAGAGCGTGAGGGCTGACTCTGAGCAGAATCTGAAGGCGACGCCTCGGAGTCCTTGAGGACTCAATGAATGATGTTGAATGTTTCCCTGACATGGTGGAAAAGGAAGGATTATTGCATTCTATAAAAATATGAATGTGTTGAAACGCTTCCATTTTTCCTGTGGGAGGGTGTGAGGTCATGCCGCCGCCTGCGGAGATGAAGCAATCTCCCATGATTCCCTGTGTAAGCGGACATGAGGTCTCAAAAAGTTCAGAAGTTTAGTTGAGGGACAGGTCAAGGACAGGTTGGTAAGATTTTTGAGACACATGAGGAAGTGAATACAGTCCTGGATGCTATGATCAGCCATAACATTATAACCATAGAGACAACAATTCCAGGGGTTCTGAGGAGCCATAACATTATAACCACTGACAGGTTAACCCAACAATATTGACATTCCGAAAGTTGATGATGGATGGATGGATGTACGGACGGACGGACGGACGGACGGAATGACAGATTTATCGACAACCTTCTAAAAACAAACGTAAAAGGCATTTTTAGTAAGAAAGATTACACAATAATCTGATAAACAGATTTTCCTGTTCATTATTTGGGCATGTGTTAAGACGTGGTTACATTTTTAAGGTGAACCAGAAAAAGGGGGTGTCTTAAACCATCACAAAGTAGCACTTTTCCATTACCACCTGACTACCAGATTGAACAGAATTGAAATCATATACCAGGTTGATCTTCAGATGGACTTTAGCATCTTTATGGCAGATACTGCTCTTGGCCTTTCGTTTTTATTTCGTCCCCATACCTGTATTACACTCATTTGCAGGAGTTCTGACCCCCACATATGTAGTATAAAACTAAGCCTACACTGTCGTCCCTGACAGCATGGGTATATCCCTGAAAAGCCCAAATCCACTGCGCTTTCCAAGCAGACTGAGCTCCTCAAATGAAGTGTGATTCATTAATAATCTCAAAAAGTCCATATTGACTCAACTTAGTCTTTCTATGCAGTCAGCAATATGCTTTAAGATAAGATCCCATAGTCACTCAATAAAGAAGATAAAATACAACATTTCTCTTTTCTGAGCTCAGTAATAAGGCAGATTTACTTGTGTCAGTTCATATGAGCCTAATTTAGACACAAGTGGACTCATGGTTGGAACGTTAATGACAGGAAATTAAGTTCTTCACATTACCTGTTCATCATTATGAACTATCTAAGTGAAATTATGGGTATAAACCATACCTATAGGATCAGGTATCAGGGATCTGGGACAGTGGGCTGCCACTACCCCTTCAGGGATGAGTCAAATGCAGAGATAAATTTCTACGTTCAACATTGTACTGCATGTATCTACTGTATAACAAAAAACATTTGTTTTTTGAAAAGCTTTATGAAATATTAACAATTACAGTGAAACAGGTTCACAAACAGGTAGATACATTTCCATAAAGAATGCTCCCCCCAGTGAGTGAAATATGAACGATTAGAGTAAAATATGATGTACACCAGATAGATCTCCTGGAGTCACTTAATATGAACCAAACTTGGACTAAATTAGAACAATACTATGTCTTTGCTGGCGTGGGTGACAGTGTAGGCCTGGTTAGAATCTTATATTGATATAGAGACCACAACTGATCTGTTTGTTAGTTTGTTTGTTTGTTTTCCGGGGGAGGGCTGTTTTTTGGCATTCTGACTATCTCATCCTAATCTTGGAGTGTAAGATGTTCACTAACGTACATCGGTGATAGGAAAGAAAGACTTGTGTAGAATTTGATTGATTTTTAGAATTTGAGATTGTTCGGACGTCTCCTGTGGCAGTGAGTCCAACTTTGTACTTGTGCACTTTCATAAAAGCGTTGGAAGGCCGAGGGTCGACGTGTTTGTTTGCGTGTGATTTTTAGAGGATGAAACAATGAAATGTTGTCATGTGAGTCTTGCTTAATTTGAAATAACAACGTCAAGCCGAGGCAATTTGTTCACCGATTGCTGATGTGTAAATCAAATAAAGGAAGTGGTTGGCGGCTGAAACGCCGAGCCTTGGATGATTTGTCTGTTGTGGTTTGTGGCCCCTAGGGAGTGCCCGGATAAAAGATTTATTTCAGCTTAGACACAGGGTAACACATGCGTCAGTTTTTCAATAAATGACAATACTGCCAGGAGTTCTGGAGGGGAAGAGCGTACGGACAGAGTGATGAGTATGAAGATAGAAGGATTTGTGATGATGCATGTTGTCAGCGTTTGTGCCCGACAATGTTGGTTGTAGGCTGGAAGAGAAAGACACTTTCTGTCGTGAATTTTGGTGAAGTGATGGAGAGAATTCCCACGGATGAGAGGGTAGTGGTTTGAGCAGAATTCAATGGACATGTTGGCGAGAGGACCAGAGGAGATGAGGAGATGAGGAGGTGATGGGCAAGTATGGTGTTAAGGACAGGAACATGCAGGGACAGATGGTGGTAGATTTTGCGAAGGGAATGGAAATAATAATAATAATAATACATTTAATTTCTAACACTTTACATTTGGATCAAATCTCAAAGTCCTACAAAGTAAAATGGAAATGGCTGTGGTGAATTTGTATTTCAAGAAGAGGGAGGAGACCAGGGTGACATATAAGAGCTGAGGTAGGAGCACACAGGTGGACTACATTCTATACAGAAGATGCAACATTTCTGTTGTAGTCGTCCTGTAGTTAGTGAATATCCTTGCTACATACTTTTATGCATTGTTTTCCAGATATAAGCTTTCAAGTCTATGGGAGAATGCCCTTTTTGCAGCTCTGATAGATTTCTATAGCCCACAGTGGGCCAACATATACTCCTGTTGTTGCCTGACTTGAATGCTTTGTTCCTGATCTTCATGTGTAGAAGATAAGCTAGGGCTTTTGATATGGGTAAAAAAAAAAAGAACAGTAAGAGAGGGGACACAGATGGAAGTGCACCAGTTTATAAATCCTCAAACAGCATCTGTGTGTTCATGAATGTTGTCTGTGGTCTCCTGCCAGCTTTTCACTAGGCTATCAGTCTAGACAGCCACATTTTTTGACTGTAACTCGACTGTTTTCCAGATTTTTGGTGGAGCTGGGTTGTAAGAGGATTGCTAAGTAGTCAGTAGGCAGCCGTCTAAGCCTTCCTGATGTTACAGTAGCGGTCCAAAATATTATTTCCTTTGGTGGGAAAAGGGACAAATAGATGGAGCTTGGGTAAGATTGTACGGAGATTGCAGTGATTAAAAACACCCAAATGAGCAAAGGCAGCATCTGGGTACATGTCCTCATGTCCACTGATCATGTCCTGCAGCAACCCTGAGTGCAATTTCCTCCTAGGCAAAGGGGTGTTGTAAACAACGGACACATCAATGCATTGCAGTTCTCTGGGTAGGTAGAATGACCTCCATCCGATGGTAATTAATTCCACATCCTCAGAACACGAACTGGATAGGACTTTGGCGTCGGTGCACCGGGACTGCTGAACGAGAATGAGCAGTCGGCTGAAGATACTGTAGCCAGTTGGAGATATTGCCGTGTCAGGGGCCCTTTTTCTGAGCCACGGGTCACAGAAACAGTTATAACAGTTATAAATATATCTTTGAGTGGCCGCTCAACTGATGAGGTCATCCATGTTATTCTCCAGAGACTGAACGTTGGCGAACAGTATTGCCGGGAGGGTTAGCTTTCCTCGTCGGGAGTCTTTGCACTGCGCCTCCCCGCCACCCTTGTTTCTGCCCGCAGACCCCGGCTGCTGGGAGGGAAGGAAGAGACAAGAATGCTTAGGTCGAAGAATCCTCCCTGCCCTCATTTCGCTTATCTGCATTTAAGTTGCCTGATCAAATTCAACTTTTGCTCTTATATAGAGTTCACAAAAGGAGAGGAAAGATTGGATTAGGTAGATAAAAACTGACCTGTCATTGCACACAGGGGAGCGCCATAGGACAGATACTTTAATTTACTTCCTGTCCTCCCTTGATACGGCCGACAACTGCTGAGTCTCCATAAAATTTCTGAAGAAAGCAGCTGTCAGAGTTGTGTTGGAAGAGAAACAGTTCTGTAGGCGCACCTACTGTGGTCCACAAGTTAGGTAGTCGGTGAACCGAGGGACTCAATTATAAAGGGACAGAAAATGAACTGTTCGAACTATTATGTTTGAACTATTCGAGTCAAATATCTATATAGATATAGATATATAGATCTATAAACTGTTGATATCCTCAAGTTGATTCATAAGCACCTCATTTTGACTAAATCCGACTAACGGTTGATCAATTATGACCCAAAACATTTTTGGAGATAAAGCTCCCCCTAGTGGGGTAAATATACAACCGACTTTTCAAAAAATCAATCCAATTCTTCCTCACACTAAGGTCTATGAGAATATAGAAAATGATTCATGAAATAGTGTTTGACTTATCGCATTAACACGAAGGAAATACTGCAGGGACGTTGGCGATTCTATAATATTCCCGACTTTTCGGAGAAATAAAATAAATAAGGTAAATTCATTCAAAGCTTTTTTTCAGGGGATAGTGGGTGAAGAACTGTTACGAAAGTATTGCACAAGCAAACAGTTTGAACAATATCCAACTTAACAATAAATGTCAGCGGAAGTAACTTAAATGTGTCTTAACTTAAACTTTCTCACATGCTCTGATTTAATCGGTAACTTAATGCTAATGCCATGAAACCTAGCATAGAATGTGAAGCAGTGTTACTCTATGGTAAATTATGAAAAATGACCATGTTAATATTATGATTAATAATGTCATGGGAAAGTTGAAAAAGTAAAAGACAGATTCACTAAAACAAAAAATTATTTATTGAATTTATTTATTTTAATGATGTCAGGTTCATTTAAAATCTAAATCCACATATATTTAAAGTTGACTTATATTTTAGAAGTTGATGCATTTATTGTTTTTTGTTTATTTTAAAGTCTAAACTCTAACTCTAAGTCTTCAGAGTCCATTTGGAGTCAACAATTCATCTATATTTCATGTTTTTTCCCCTTTGAATATGCAAATTCTACACAATCACAATCATGTTAGGATTCAGTGGCAGTGAAAAATAGGGCCAGGGGGTCATTAAAAAAGAAAGAAAGATAGTATTTCACCTCTTTGTTCCCTGAGAAGGTCAAACACTCTCATTTTCAAATCTGTCATTATAATTGTCATGCAGTGAAGACAGACATGTGACATCCAACCTGGAACTCTGAGTCTTAATTTGAATGATGAGTTATATATTAACAAGTTAAGTGTGTGTGTGCGTGTGTGTGTGTGTGTATGTGTGTGTTTGAGCAGTTGAATCAATGAAAATAATAGTTAGGCTTTCACATAATAAAGTTTTTCTACCGTCTGAGGGAGCTGATCGTTTATTTTGTATTTTAACTTGTGTGATAAAATAAAACAAGTTTTAAAAATTGAGATGTTTTGCGAGGAAACAATGCAAAGTAAGAGGTTGCCGAAATAGAAGCAAATTTATATATTAATAAATTAATCCATTTTACAATTTAATTTTAGGTTTCTGACATGCAATAATGTAAAATGTAGTAAAATATCAGTAGCAGGGGATAAACAGGATTCATGGATTAAGTTCATGTTATTTTCTCAAAGTCCATAATAAAATATGCTTTAACTACAAATGCATCACAGGGATTTTGTATTAATACATACAGATATATATATTTATAGACAGTAGCACACCCTCATCTCTGTAACACCTCTGCCCTCCATCCTATTTTCCACACAAGATACAGATTTAAACATAATCCCTAAAGTAATCTCACTAATGATTAGACTTTAAAGTAGATTCTCAATGTCATATTAATATTACTATTTAAAACAGGCCTGGGTTTTTTTTATGAATCATTTTATGAAATTACTTTTCAATTTCAATGTTCTTTCTTTTATTAAAGGGCAGTACATTTTAAAATGGAACCAAAGATAATAACACATTAATAAACAATGTAATATTCAGGCCTGGCGTCACTTCTTTCCGTGTGCCTATTAATAATTTATACACATCTCAAGATAACACATTTTATTGTTTTACTCTTAATATTTCATTTTAAGAGTAAAACAGTAGATTATGTTAACAGTTCATATTTGTACATAGACAAATTCTTCCGAGTTTCCTGTACAAACGATGCATTCCATTTTATATTATAACCACTTTCATTTATATTTTATGTCATCACACTATTAATGCCTTAGATTAAAGTAAATTGTTTTGTATGCTTATAATGTAATGTGTATTGTAATAATAATAATACACTTATTTGTTTAGAACTTTTCGAAAAAAAGCTATAAAGTGCTTCACAGGATAAAAACATGGAAATTAGAGACACCATCAATGACAGTTCATAACCACAAATTATATAAAATCCAATATGTTTAATATAAATATTAATATTTGATCCGTCTGTGGAAATATTTAATTTTAATTTTTAATCTCTTATTAACAGTCAATGAGAATATCTAGAAAAGGTGTGCAAAGATAAATGATGAATCTATATCATGTGTGCTCCCAAATATCAAAATGTTAATATATCCAGTAACTGTAAACCTTCACCTTTGGAAAACCATGGATTTTAATTTCTATATGTTAAAACTGCTGTAGAAAGTTCTTACACTTCCACATTTTTAACTAATAATAAAATAATCCTAAAAAAAAGTAGATCTTTAACTCCTTTTATTATTTTACTATCTATTTATAAGCACTTTATAGTGTGTAGTTTATCATTTTGATATTATTATGATGTCAATACCTTGAGTAGAAGTATTCTTTGATTATTGCATTAACTTCACATTCTATTGTCTGAACTACAAACACTTTTCTCCGCGTGCTTTTCATTTAATCGACTTTCCTCTTACTTTTTCTTTGATTGATATACACAGACGAAACAACAGGGGTTGAACAAAAAACGGTAAAAAAAAACAAACAATTAAAAGCAGTGTATGAGGAGCATTAAGGAGGAGGACGGGAAATTGAAGTTTGTGTTCTTCTACTAAAATATTGTGGGATTGCAAATTAAAAAAAAAAAAAGGAAATGTGTGTTCTTAAGTAAATCCCCGCAGAGCTGATGTGATCTGAGGAGAGGAACAATGACAATAAACACACATAGATAACATAAGAGATGTCTAAAGGCAACATTTCAAAAATAATTTCTTAAACATCTGGTCCTCTTGGTCTATTTGAGATTGACTTCCTGCGTAGAAACGGGTCTGGGTTCGTCTATGGTTCCCGTTTCTCTCCTTACAGAACTATTTATCGCTCAGGTTACAAACGGTGCGATACTGGCGTCCTCACAGCTGCAAAACTCTTATATATATTCACATATTTCATTAATGTCTCATCATACTTATGTTGCACTGGTGCCTTTTTTTTTTAACTTAGTATGTCGGATATTTTCTTTTATTTCATATTTGGATATTTTTTGATAACACTGCAATAATAATAATGAATGTTTTTATTAATAGTACTTCTATTAAAATTCTTATTCTTGTTATTATTATTTATATTTGAATAAAGTTATTTAAATTAACTTTATTTCCCAAAAAGGTTCCAAAGTGTTTTACATATTAACACAATTAATGAACGGTCTCCAACAATGACAGTAAATAATTAGAAATAATAGGAATCAATAGAGACCGTCTGATAAATGAGTCTTTCTTGAAAAGTTGTGTTATAAAGGATGTAACCGATCCTGCAAGCTCCTCAGGCGGGGAGTTGTTGATTATTATGAAAACTGTCTCGTTGATGAGCTCTCACTTAAAAACTTCTTTTTAAACCAATTTGAATTTTAATTTCAAACTGACGACAAAGTTATATATTATCCATCATTATTTAAGTTTCGATTTGGTATCGAACAGGTGACTTCATCTTATCTTATCTTATTTCGTCTTACCTTATATTATGGATTAATTCCACTATATATAAAACTATTTCTGGTTGAACCCTCCTGCTAGAAATAGTGATAAAGAATACATCAGCCATAATAAAATGTGCAATATAATTGATACGCATTGCCGCGTCTTTTCACTAAGATGAGGTTATGGATATTTAATGTAACCTGATTAAGAATAGAAAGTGTTATTGGTGATTGGAGAAGCCGCTCCTCCTCTTCATGTCTCCCCGGCTCATCCTCGTAATCTTCCCTGCTGTCAGACAGCAGAAGAACAAACTTGGATGCTTTGATCAGATTTTACACTGGAGACTCACCTGATATTGTTTGACAGACATAAAGACATCACGCAGACAGGGAAAGGCTTGTTTGGAGACGTTGGAGCTGGCGAGCTGTGCACCTGTGAGCCTGGAGTACGGGAGATTCTTTAATATTGTGTGGGGAGCTGTGGGAGAGTGAATGGGTGCTGAGGAGGAGAAACTGCCGAGACGGGCTTTCATTTAGTCAACAGAGAGTGGATGTAATAGGATGAGCACGCTCACACATCCGACTGTGTGCACAGGTTTGAAGTTTTCAATGAGGAAGTATCTGTGTGTAACTAATCACACACACACAGACAAACACAAGCACACACACAAACACGCACACAGGTTTATTGTGTGCAAATGAAAGCCTCTAACTCATATTGACAAACAGAAAAACACACTTTTCACTCATAAAAAGGTCTTTTGTGCATGCAAACACACACACGCACTGGGACTGTGGATGAATGTGCACACACTCCACATAAGCAGCAAGTTCTGGTTTCTGTAATCAGCTGTAAGTGTGCCGTGGTGAGCCGTTCACAATCTCCCCATCCGTTCAGGGATGAGCCTCAGCAGACTGCAGCTGCCTGCTGCGTTTATTAAAAATATAACAGCCCTGTTAGGCTCATTAGGTTACACACAAAGCCACACACACACACACACACACACACACACAAAAGCACTCACACATACAGAGTGGACAGAAATTAGGCAATATTTCCCAAAATCAACAAACTGGTAAATTGCAATGAAAAGAGTGATTTAAAAATCAGATGTGGTCATTGGCCCTTCCTGACCGCAGACATTCGCCGTGGTCTTATTACTGTTTTATTACGCCATATAAGACCTGAGAAATCCCCTCGGGGTAGAGTGGGGGAATTTAATTTAACACCTGGCATTAAAACCGACCAGTGTTACACCAGAGAGGAGTTTCAACGGAGAGCACTCCGTCCCACGATTTCATAAATCAGGGTTTCCAGTCTCTCGAGGCGAGACGCCAGTGGATCCACGCTCATTGGTCATCCTCACTAACGCCGGTGTACGTGTCCGACTGAATGATGTGAGCTGTTTTAAAGACACTTCACTTCATGATATAAGACCAGACCTGCAGATGGCGGTGGGTCGTCAATCCAAGGATGTTTTTTTTCAATCTCAATGCACCTCTATAAGCCAAAAAAAATCACAGTAATAAGCTGAGACTTTATTGATCCCAAAGTGCCATTATAGTTTTGGGATACGGGAAGGAAGCTTCCTTTTAGATTTGAGACATGTGTCGGATATATTATTACCTCCAGAAGTTCCGGGATGACACTCGAGTCGTTCGTTCTATCAGTGAGGGGAGGATGATGGATGATCACTCATCAGATGAGCACCGGTGTATAAATTAATATCCATTTGTTAAGACATTATTTTTTTATAACCATGTCTTATTTTAGGCAAATATTACAATAAAAAATGAATACTCGTCTTTTTGAAAGTTTTTATATATTAGCACAAATGTGCTTTCATATATTATCTCATTTTCATTTTTACAAGGACGCGGCAGAGGACAGGGGGAGATGGTACCAGAGGAAGCGCTGTGGTTGAACTCCAGCAGAAAGAGGAGAGAATTTTTTGCGTATAGTATCATATTGTTGGAAAGTTTCTATATATTATCCATTAGTCTAGCCTATGTTAAGATAATAAACTTAATGAAGATTAAAACTGCTCCTAGGACCAGAATATAAGAGAGAGGGAGTTTTTAGCAGAAGTAGAGACCCGGGTCACCCAACAAAACCGCAGGTTAACAGTTTGGGGGTCATCTTAGACTTCAGCTTTGAGGTCCACATGAGCAAAGTGACTGAGACAGCATTCTCTCATCCAAGAAATGTTGCCCATGTGATGTCTTTCTGAAGAAAGCAGGATGCTGAGAAGTTGATTCCTACGTTTATTCCTAGCAGGTTGGACTACCGTACCGCCCTGTTCACTGGTGGACCATAAAGGGTGATTGCAGAACTTCAGCTTTTAACAAAGACGAGGGAACTAGAGAACATTTCTCCTGTTTAAGCTCCTCTGCACAGGCTTCCTGTTTCTTCTAGAATAGATTTTCCGGTTCTTTTATTCGTTTGGAAAGATCTTAATGACGTAGCACCTTCATACATTTCAGGGCTTTTAATCCCTTATCAACTAACAAGAGCACTCAGATGTTCTGATGATGGTATTTGAACTTTTCCTACAACACAGGTGGGAAAAGGTACAATATAAATAAAATATATATTGTTATTAACATTTATTATTTTTTAATGTTATCATATGTAACTTACTTTTAATGCAATTTTGCATTTTTGTAAATCGTCCTATTTAGTGTCTTTTTGGAACATTATCATATTTCTGTGACAGTTTTGTAAATTATTGAACTTTAATATAAGGTTGCATGTTAATAATGGTAATTATGATAATAATGTTATCACCTTGTTTCATATATTTCCAAATTTGTGGATATTATTATTTGTAAATATTTTTTTTTAGTATTTTACGGATTTTTGTAAATCATCACTTACATGAAATCATTACTTTTCTGCACATTTTCCCAGGTTTGTACATCAACTTATCAAATATATGTCACAATCAATCAATTATTTCACTTTAACTGAGAGTCAAAGTCAATTTTATTTTCATTTACACGATATGTAGCAGACATGCAGTATATAATGGTAATGTTTCAGACTGTTCTATGGTCTGTGCGAGATGAAACTGAGCGAACAAGACAATAAAGATTAAAGTAGGACGCCAGTATATAAATAAAATAACTGAAAGGTTAAAAGCTCCTGTGGGGTTCTTGAAAAAGACTGTTTGACATTAAGTTTGGATGGATCATAGTGCAGGGAAAAAAATAATTACAATATCACATTAATCTATTAAAGCAAATCTCATCTATTACCAACGTTTCAAGATTTATTCAAGATTAAAAAACTTTATTTGTTCCCAGGGGGCAATTTTAAAGGACACAGAGTCACAAAGCAAGACAAAAAACACAATATGGGCTTTCAAACATGCAACAAAAAAAAAAATACGCAGAAGAAGCTGGAGAGATGAGAGGAGAAAAAATCCCAGAGAATAGAAAATCTATGTATATCATTAATTTCATAATTGTAACACATTATGTCACAGTATAAAAGAACATTATGCTTTGGTATATTACCATGTTTTACACAATAACATTCTATTACAGTTGAGGGAAGTATTTAACCTTTTTACAATATTACACATGTGTTCATCATCACATCTCATATATTACCACATTTGTTCATTTAAACAGATTTTTGTGTGTTGTGATATTTTTAAATAACCTCAATATTTTTGTATACAATATATTCGTCTATATTATCAGATGTCTGCAGGCTATATTAGCACAGTTGTATAGATTATCGTCATATTAGATAATGTTATGTGTGTATATCCTATCACATTTCATCATCACACTTGTGTAAATGTGTCCCATTGTTGTACGTTGGTTTGAATATTTTCTACACGTATAATAATATACACTTTTTTATTATTTTATAGATTGCTCAGATAAACTGTGAGTCGCGTTACTAGCTGTTCCACACATCTCTGCTGAGACCAGAACTTTTTGTTTTGGACGTATTCTACTAACCTTCAAGGTAAATAATTATCAAAACAAATGTTTTCTAAAAAAATAATGGGAAAAAAACAGAAAATCAGAAAAACAGATAACGCTGTAACGGAATTAAAGACACCAACAATAAAAACATACTTACATTTATATATATATATATATATATATATATATACACAAATGGTATATACAAACATATACACAAACAAACATATATATATATATTTTTTTGTTTGTTTGTATGTATATATATATATACACATATGTGCGTGTGTGTATATAAACACAAATAGGTGAAAGTATTTCTATGGTCTCTTTGGAATTATTTTACTTACATATGTTCCATAACTTTGCTTTGGTAAGTTTAGATGTCAATTTGGGAACAGACAAGTATTATTTATACTGTAAAAAAATAACATGTCAGATATTATAATCATTATATATTAATGAGGAGGTCTGAAATGGATTTTTCTCTGACAAACACATCACCGCATTATATAACTGATCACGGCAGCAAACACACACACATAAACACACACACACACACACACACACACACACACACACACATATCTGCATGCTGTGCTTATTAAATAGTTGGGTTTGCTAAGTAGTGGGAGACCCAGTGGCTTATCTGCTGATTAAAAAAAAAACAGCAGACACACTCACTCACACACACACACTCACACAAACACGCACACACTGCCTACGTTGCTTTCTATGCTAAGTATTGAGGGACTGTGGAGGGCTCTCAGCTCATAAAGAGAAAATGTAACAAGGCAGAAAACACTCCATGTAATAACTCTGACGATCGCCCCGGCTTCCAGAACTGCACACAGGAGGCTCTGTGCGTGTGTGTGCGTGTGTGTGCGTGTTGGTGCACGTGCTCATGAATGGGTTGATTGGCTGAACGGATGGGAAGTGTCGGCGAGGGGAAAGCCAGTCATCTCACCTCAAACAGAGAAAATAAAGTCGGTTTTATGATTATTGTTGGAATTCCCTCTTCTGCTGCGACCATGTTTAAATGAGGATACACACTCCTGACACGTCCACAGTGTTGTGACACACACTCACATATTTTTGGGGGAAAAATAAGCCAATATCTCCCACATAGACACACACACACACACACACACACAGTCCAATACTCTACAAATGAGCATGCTTATGAGAAGCAGCAGAGACAAACACTGGAGACAATTATCATTCCTGTAAACGAGGAAACACCGAAATATGAAACCGCACACACGCACACACACGCACACACACGCACACACACAAAAACACCACAAAATCTCTCCCTCGCTGTGCTGACAGGACTGTCCATAGTAGACCTTTGTTAGTTCTGCATGGGCAGCCTTATTTATTGTGTGTGTGTGTGTGTGTGTGTGTGTGTGTGTGTGTGTGTGTGTGTGTGTGTGTGTGTGTGCGCGAGTGTGTGTTTTTGTTGGTTTGTCTGGGTTATATATTAACAACCTTGGTGAATTTTGACAGCAGCCATCACTGCTTAGAAGTGCAATATATTTAATATTTAACCGTGGCAAATTCTTTATAGTTCACCCTTAAATTTGATTTCACGTTAGAATAAATGTATTATTGAAGTTTCAGTTTACTAATTGCATTGTTTTAATTTACATTTTTTTTAAATCTGTTCATATATATTATCTCTCTTTCGATGGAGCATTAAAATACACACAAAAATAATTATTGAAAAATTTAAATCTAATTTTAATAAAGTCAATGACTGAACGCAACTCAACCGTCTGCCGCTGTTAGTTAATAACGAAGCCTCTATAAACCTTAATATTATATACAGAAATATACATGTAAATAACATCTATTTACACGCACCCACCCCTCTCCTCTTCCCCCACACGCCTGTAAAGATATATCTGCAATAATTACATCATTATGTTCAATAAGTGTGAGAATCAGTATGAGTAATAATCATATGTTTGGAAATATAACTCTAAAGTGCAATAATTATTTTCATATCCATGTGTGTACGTTATTAATATTATTATTCTTTCATTTGTGTGAGTATGTGTGTGTGTGTTTGTGTGTCTGTGTGTGTGTATGAGGTGTGTAAATAGAATATAAACCCATGAATACATATACTTTTAATAATATAATTAGAAGAAGAATTCAAAGTAAAAATCAGTATTAATTATATGCAATAATAATTAGAAGTAAATTCTAATTTTGTAAATGAAATAAATGTAATTCATGGGTTTCTCAGCAGAAGATGAAGTTTCATCTTCAAACTCATTTATTTGTTCTGTTAGAGAGAAAAAAGCTCATTATTAGAATTATGATCAAAGAATGAAATTCAACAGGCAATTCTTTTTTAATATCGGAAAAGGAAAAAAGGCTCATCCGTCATTATTACATTTTCTTTCTTCTAAAATTGTTTCTATAAGGCACACATGAGAGATCAGTACCAACCACCATCAGGTTTTATGAGCGAATAAGGAATATCTGTGTAGTCTCTACGGCAGAGATCAACCGGATTAAAATATTCCTAACATGTGAGACAGATGCAAACTTTAAAATTTACTTAATGCTTCTCAGCGTTGTAATTATGACTATTATTAGTCTGTTCTATGTCTTTGTTTTGTTTAAAGTTGTTCTTGCTTGAGTGAAAGATTTTCTATGCACAGTATTTTATTCTATTTATTATTATTAGGCTGCTTTGTGTTTCATCTTTGCAAAATTGTTTAGTTAAAAATGTTGAATCCTTCACATCAAAAAAAAAAGAAAAAAAAGAAATCAAAACATGAAAAACATGAAACTCAAGTCAACGGGCACAAAAGTGCCTTTCAGGTTTTTCATTCAGGTCCGTTTTATTCAAGTAGTGTCAAACATAACAAAAGTCTTTTCAAGCCACTTTGCAAAAGAGCAAGAAAAAAAAAATAAGCATCAAATTTTTTTTCACTCTTTTACAACTTGTCTGAATTTCAGTAGCCCTAAAGAGGGCACACTTATGAACCTAGAAGCTTTTACTGCAACACATGCAGTTGTTAGCTGATGTAGCTAACAAGTTGTTAGCTTGCACCAGCTACCGCAACAAGTACTAGGCTCTGAAAAGTGCCAACTTCAGGTCTACTGAAATTCAACGCTAACGTCACTTCTGATGTTACCGTGGTTAAAAAAAAGTTGTTTGAGTGTAGCACATCACGATGTACATTGAGCATTTAGAAGTATGTATTAAGATATAATATGGCTTCTATATATTATTAAACTTGTCGTCAGACTTGTCAGCATACTTTATACACTTAGATGAAAGTAAGTAAAATGCACCAGTCTTACAATAAAGAATCAATCAACATATATATTATCCTAATCTCTTTGAGAGTCATGCTTTTCATATTTAACAATTTAAATGCTGTTACCGTGGTGCTTTTCAACAGAAGTGAGATATATTAATCAACACTTGAACAATTTATCCATTAGTTAATGTGTTGAAAGCTGGATAAAAGTATAAGGATCTTAGAAAGTTTTTTACTAGACAACTTGTTTACCAGAACTGCATGCTTCGTGGGCTGTTCCTGGTTGCAGAGGTTATAACCTACCAAAGTGGTCTAAGGAGGAACAGCTGGTGAAACTGTGACAGGGTCATTAGTGCATTTATACATATTTGAAGTAGATGTTGTACAATCTAAATAAAATGCACAGGTAACAATTTTTTTTCCAAATGTCTTATTGTTGCAGTGGTTGTCCTGTGAAGTTAAGGTTCTCTGTTCAGTTCCAGTGGTCTTACATTAGTAAGTAGGTTCTACATGTAAAGGTTTTTACATTTATAATACACATTTGCTTTCCAATAGCATGCAGACAAATGACATGACACAACAAATTAAATCTCATACGATAATTATTCGAAATATAAATCCTATCCTCAAGCTTCTAATTTTATTGTATGTGTTCGACAGACATTTATTTTAATGGTGACATTTAGAGGTAAGTGCTGAACCACTTTATAATTGTTTTTATACTGGAAGCTATTCCTAATATTTTGTTTATCCAGATTTATGTGAATTGAGTATAAAGTAGAAAAAAATGTATTATACCGTATTAGTTTATACTTAAAAAATTGACATTTGAGCATATAAATACACACTCAAAATCAAAGGCAACAGTGTGAGTTCACTGGTGTCCTTAAGCACGGCATGTCATGGTGTTGACTTTAAGTGTTTTATTGTAAAAATAAAATAATTGTTATTTTCTCATTTTCTTTGCAGTTATCCTCTGAAGTGTAGCTTTTGTCATCTGGAGTCAAGGCGGTCTTTTTAGGCCCCATCAGCTGAGGCATGGAAAAAGGATCTGAGTGGCCCTGTGTCTACAGGGACTGTACGGGTACATTTAAAACACCTGGTGCCTTAGAATCACATCTTACTAGATCACAATGTAGGAATGTAAGAAGGCAAGAAACATCAGCCTTTCAAAGTAAAAAAAAAAAAAAAGCCAGTGCAGTAGGTTGCCTTGAATTTTTAAGTTGTCCTAACTTTTTCTGTTTTTACAGTGTTGTAAGGGTCCTTCGGCTGCAGGGCTTATTATTCAGGCTGAGCGGTTTACAGAGGGGAACGATTTGATTCAAGAGCATTAAAGAAGATATTATTGTCGATTTTAAGCCTTTCATCACAAAAAGGTCTCTTGCATCTGATTGGCAGTGAAGCGGACTGTGTCCAAATAATTATTTTGAGAGATAATGGAGGAAAACACCCTTTTGTTGCTGTGTGCTCCCTTTTTCTGATGAGTGCTACTGTGGCTCGGACATCTTGGTGTGGGGAGTTGATCTGAATTATTGACGTGTGCCATTGCGACAAATTACACTCTCCTCCCCAATGGTGTCAGGCTCAGTTTGGGTTGGAATACGGGATCCTCTGCCATTTGATTGGGTCGATTTTATACTTGTAAATTATTTGACTGGCAAGAAAATGTTTCTCTATGCCGTTGAAGTGACAGAAACCCCTACTTCAGATACATCGGTTGACCCTATGGAATAAGACTCACCCCTTTTTTTCCGGCATGTGTTTTCCAGCAAGTGTGCACGTCCATTCACGCAAGCTGGGTGATATAACTGGTCTTTCAGACTAATTTCTAAGTGCATCTGATGACATGGCATCTGATGACAACAGATCCTATGCTCATAAGGGCTCAACGTTGTGATAGGACGTTAACTAAGTGTCTGGCTGTAGCTCATGACTCCACAAAAGAAATCTGTCTTACCTGTTCGACGAGGGTGTTCTGGTGCGTAAATGGTTCCAAAGGTCGGCGAATGAGAGTGAAGAGATTACTCAGGTTGTTGTGCAAAAAAGAGTTTCCTCCCCAAGTGCCGAGTTTAACATATGATGAAGACTTGTCTGGCCATGTAGGAATTAATAAGACGTACAAACAAGTGCTCCGGTACTCTTTCTGGCCAGGGTTAATGTCCGATATAGGCAGGTTTTCTGGAGAGTGCCAAGTTTGCGAAATACCCGGAAAACCAAGTGAGTCCTCCAGGTCCATTGCATCCAATTACGGCAATTGGAGAACCATTTCAGTCCGTTCTGATAAATTGCGTCGGACCCTTGCCGAAAGAAAAGGCCTGTCACCAGTTTCTTCTTGCCATGATGACTGCCGCTACACGTTTTTTCTGAGGCCGTCCCGTTGCGCACGTTGAATGTCAAAGCAGTAGTGAAGACCTTGGTTGAATTCTTTTCCACGTTCGGTCTGCCCAAACGCATTCAAACGGATCAATGGTCAAATTTCTTGTCAAAGGTTTTTGCCGAAGTTATGTCAGAGTTATCGGTTAAGCATCAGGTCTCCAGTGCTTTTCAACCTGAGAGCCAAGGTCCTCACAGAGATTCCATCAGACACTAAAATCAATGCTTTGTAAATATTGTGGTGATTCTAAGGGACTGGTAGGAGGGTTTGCCATTGCTTCTGCTTGCAAATCGCTAAACCACGCAAGAGATCCCTGGTTTTAGACTGGCGGAAATTGTTTTTTGGGCACACAGTGCGCCGCCCATTGCGAGTGCCGCAGGAGAGGTGACACGCAGACAAGCCCGACCCTAAACGCAACATTTTAAATTATGCGAACGTATTCAGGGAAAGCTTGCACGCAGATCGTGAGCTGGCTAGCACAGGAAGGAATGGTCACACGTGTGTCACAACCATATGTTGAAACCCTATTTGGACCGTGACGATTCTGACGCGCCCTTTGTACCCCAAGCGCCTTTATCGTGTGTGGGGACCATAGCGTCATCGCTGTTAGAAGCAGCGAAAGAAAAAAAAAGAAAAATCTGGAACACTTGTCATGTCAAGTGTCAGGTCACTTGCCAGAACATTTGTCTTGCCAAGCGGAATCCAAAATAAATTATATTTGTCAGCTTAATACATGCAATACACGACTATTCAGAGATAAACCCACCGAAACCACCATATTGTAGCAAGATGTAGATGTGGGAGAGCACACACCCATTAAACAGTCTGATCTGATCCTAGTTACAGGTGGAAGCTGGTGATTGGAGGGAAAAGAGACAACACCACAATAAAAATGGCCCCTATGGCGGCGTTGAGGCTCTTTTTTATTTCCCTGGCTTCCAACCAGAACTGCGTCGTTATGCTATTGTTAGAAGTTTATTTCGGTAGTAAAATGATGTGGGATTTGTTTCCTTTAATTTAAGATACTTAAACTTTGTTTCATGTGTCGATATGTAAAAAGTCTCTATAATCTTGTAGATATTGTAAATAGTCAGGTATAAAGCCGTACAAAAGTTTGTAAGGAAGAAAACCCTTTTTCTTTTGTTCAACTAGTTTTCTCCTGTTTAACTTCTAGAGAGATAAGGGAAGTTTAACTCTTTTTGTTTTATTTTCTGTCCTCTGATTTTGTTGAACTAGGTAAGTTAGCAGAAGACCTGATGCTTGTTTGGTTTGTTGATTTGGTCCATGCCCAACCTGAATGCTGAAAGAGAATAAAATAACTCTGCCTTGGACTGCAATTTGTGGTGACACTGGTCCTCCTTCAGAGACTGGGAAAGAAAGGAGACTTCTTTATGCTATGCTCAGGTTTTCCCCCAGACGGGGCATAACAATGTTCAGGTAGGTGGTGCGTGTCCTGCCCACTGATGGTGGCTGAGACAGTGGAACTGGCTCAGGGAACGGTGTCAGGGAGAAGGAGACTAATGAGCACAAGTGTCTCTTGTTGAACTCATTGCTCTCGCTCCTTATTATGCAGTAGCGTTGTGGACCTGAGGAGAACCACCAAAAAAGCTCAGAACTGTTTTTCATTTGTACCAGCTGATCACTGAGAGGAACACATGGAGGACACACAATAATAAACTTCAGGACAAAATGTTCACTCGATGCCTAATGTATGCCACCTGCTGACAGGGGCCAGGGTAACAAGGAAATCATGGCCCCTACACAGGATTCTGGAAGTACAGAGGTCCAAAATCAGAGCTCCATCGCTCCTCCCTCCTCCACTACTCATGAAACAGCAGACGTGTGAGTCCTGCAGACTCAGAGTGAGACCACAGCAGTGCCATGGGTTCAGAACCATCCTCAGGATATTTCATCACATACAGATTTTTGCTATTACCCAATTAAATCTTGTAAAAGGACAGATTTTATTGACATTTTAGAGCCTACAGGTTCTCCTTTAGCTGTGATACATTATTTTTTTGTTTTTTTGGTTTGTAATTAGCATTTTAATTTTTCAATTTAACTAAAGAATGTCAAGGCACCTGGTGACGACCTTAAGTAATCTCATGTTATCCAGTAATGGACTCAACATAGATCAGATTTCATGTATACGATATTTACAGGACTTTGGTAGAGGATATGGATTTTGACACTAGCTAAAGCAATTAAAGCACATAGTGTTGAATAATTTATTACATTTTTTGCTTGAGTCAAATTGACCTCATTGTTTTGACTGATCGTGCAATACTCAATAATTTAAACCACGTATAATTTGCTTTATGGAACTGAATCAAGTGAAAACAAGTCCCACTAACCTGAAGAAGCCTGGATTAGTGGACAAGCTAGCCCAATTGAAGAGATCACCCACTTTCTAATTGCCTTCATCACCTTCTCTATTTCTTTTATTCTTTTTCTCCACACTTCCTCTGTCACATTTTCTCCCAATACTGAAGTCTGATTGTCTCATTCTTTTGTTGTCAGGAAGTTGGCTAGTAAATCAATGCATTGAATGAATATAGGTGTGTGTGTGTGTGTGTGTGTGTGTGTGTGACTAACTCTAACTGTGAATAGTCTGGGATATTATGGATTCATCAGTGCCTCCAAATTTGCCGCTGCCGCAGATCCTTCATGCTATCACAATAACTCAAAAAGTATTTCATGGATAAATTTCAAATTTGATACCCACATAGATTTTTGTGCAAGGAAGAACTGAATTGATTTTGGGAAAGGTTGGTTGTATATTTCTGCCACTTGGGGGAGCTTTATATCTAAATGTTTTGAGCCATCATTTCCTAACCGTTGGTCTGATTTAGTAAAAAAAAATTGATGCATATGAATCGACTTGAGGAAAACTATCTTGTATATTTCATATTTGGAAAAAAAATGCTGATGTCTGGACTTCTGTGACTACGCTGGTAGTTACAGCCTTAGAGATCCCTGTTATTCATTTTTCACCCGTTATGCGGTTACAATTTTATAGCTGATGGGTGCATATCCCGAATGATATTAGGTGTATTTGTAACTCTCAGACGTATAAAAGTTTTGAAGTCAGGAGTTCATAAACATTTTTTCAGAAGTAAAAGGTGTTTGTTTTTCTTTTGTATGTGATTATTTTCAGTCTTGTTAAGTTTTAATGAGTAAGTGAGTGATTTTAAACAACCATCTAAAATATAAGTCAGTGCTTACTGTGACTGTTTAGTTTTGAACGTGATGTTTCCTCTGGGGCTCGTTGTCTAATTAAGGCTTCGACATTAACACGTTCACGGAAGCAGATGTTCCATTTAAATGAGCCATACAGCAGCTCATGTGTTCCAGCTTGTTGCTTTAAGAGACCCATGTATTATGGGCTGTTTGCTTTAACCCTCGCGTGTTGCTCCGATCTGTGGGGCTTGTATCCATTGTATACCAAAAGAAAAAACAACATTGTGTAATCACTTTTCTATCATGTTAAATTTCCAGAGTTTGTTGAGCTCAAAGTAATTAGCAGTATATTAATGAAGTTGATATTAAATATTCTTGTCTCTTCTATACTTGAAAATGATTTATTCATCCCCTGTCTAAAAAACTAGATTTTATATCAATTATGTTTTATTGGTAGAAGTGTTCTAGATATTACACATAAATGATATTATGTGGAATAATAAAGCTGTAATGTTTTAAAAAACCTAATAACGTTGGAGTTCGGATATGATAACAGAAATGGGGATGGAATAACACCTATTAAATGATGTAATAACACGAATGGGGATTTAATAACACATATGAGGATGTATTATCAAATATGGGGATGTAATAACAGACATGAAATAATAAAATGAGGATGAAAATATAAACAATTATCCAACTGTTTACCGTTTGAGTTCAAAGTAATTAGCATTTTTTGACATTATTTATTCTTGTCTCTTCTATATTTGAATAAGATTTATTCCACCCATGTCTAAAAAATGCATTTTACATAAATTGCGGGTTTAGTAGCAGTAGTAACTGGGGACCTGTTGTAATTTGCAAAAATTATAGAGGAGGTCTGTTATGTTCTTCCACTGCAAATGCACCATACTTGTAATTTGTAGAATAAAAATTCCAGCAAGATTATCCGACATATTTTGCAAAACTCAGAAGTCATGTGATCATCCCTGAAAAGACAGGGATATTATGGAATCATCATTTCCGCACCGCCGCAGATCCTTCGTGTTAGCGCGATAACTCAAAAACTATGTTATGGATCATTTTCAAATTTTATACCACAATAGACCTTAGCGCGAGGAAGAAGTGGTTTGATTTTGTGAAAGGTCGGTTTTTACAGTTCTGACACTAGGGGAAGCTCTATCTCTGAAGGTTTTGGGCAATAATTTCACCCATCTAGTCCAAATTTGGTGCATATGAATCAAGTCCAGGATATCTATCTTGTACAAATCGTGTTTGACTCAAATAAATAACATTTTACTGAGGGGGTATTTTTACGAAACACTGTTTTTCTAACATAACTCCATAACTGTTGGTTCAATTTTGTCCAATGTTGGTGCATATGAATGAAATTGAATAGATCTCTCTAGTATATGTTGTGTTTATAACCAATCGATAGTCAGATTTGGTGCATATGAAATGACTCGAGGATATCTACCTATTGTGTTTTACTGCAATAGTATGTATTTTATTCACTAGCGGGAGCATTTTACAAGAAACAAATATGGACATAACTTTACATGTAATTTGAGGAGTTTAATCAGGGGGATTGCTTTTATCACGTAGGGGATTGGGGACTTTTCGGGGATATACACTAGCTGTCGGTGTCAACAGCATAGGTCTAGTTAGTGTGATATGGAATTATCTTTTTTGAATCCTCTGCTGCTTTTTCTACCTCTTTCTCGGTAGAATTATAGTGGCTGAGGAAGATATAATGAGAAAAACAGTTTTGACAGCAAGGATGCGTTCAAGTGTCGATGATCAATGTGTCCTACAATTTCCAATTCAACAATTCAATTTAGTTAAAAAAAAAATCAGAAAATAGGGCCTACACACCATCGGCTTCTTTTCAGCTTTTTATTTATCTAAATTATGACCATTCGATTGAGCACCTTGTACACAGAGTTATACACAAGACACAATGAGCACGCCAGTATTTTTGCATTAATTCAATTCGGTTATTTGCCTTCTTCACGGATGGATGAGCTGAATGAGCCGCTAAAGGTTGTCACAGAGGTGGGTTTGTTAAGATATCAATTCCAGGGTGATCTCCGACCTTGTCAGAAGTGACAGGTATGCCAGACATTGGAGGGCTGGGTACCCAGGGTGCATGGTGGCAGCAGTCAGGTTGGGATCTGGAGGAAAGGGACTCATCACGCTGCGCCCAACACTAGGAGTTTGAGAGGGAGGTGGGCTCTTGTCTAGTTTAGGGAAAGAGTTGGCCTGGACTAAGGGGTTGGAGACGACACCCACACCAGCGGTATCCCCCACCTCCCCCACTTGTCTGACCGACCTTTGGTAACCCTGCTCAATGGAGTGAAAGGCCTTGGTTTCGTGACCTGGTTGCAGTGTCAGATGATAGGCAGCTTTAATATGTCATTAAATTCAAGTCAAATGCAGTATTCCCTTATCCCGAGCACAAAACCGCAGGGGTGGGGGTGTAATCTCCACATGAGGTCCTCAGGTATTATTAGTTTAGTGCTAATAGGGCTTCAGGCTGTAACAAACTTCTGTTCTGAACTGATTTGATATTAGTCCTGGTCCTCTTCTCCTTAAAAACGGATCCTCTGCAAGAGAGTCCTGGTGGACCTGATACTGCTGTTGTGTTCTGGCCCTCATAGGAGCCAGCTTCATCCGAGTGTTTGATGGTTTTACATCTGAACTTGAAGATAAATTCAAAGTACTTGTAACTATTCTGTCATTTCTCTTGAATTTTTTCCGAAGTTCTATAGAGACAAAGATAAATGAAATGAAGAACGTTCCAGGCAAAGACATCATTAAGATGATGCCAAAGAAGCTGCATCAACAGTGGCTTCTCTGTAGAATCTAACATATGGAACATCTTACATATATTTAAGCAGTCTTTGGTTGGTTACAGAAGTCCTTATGTCTGTGTGTGTTCACAAAATGTTCTACGGCGATGTCAGACACGTAAGGATCTCATCAAATCACACAGAACAAGGTGTCAGGAGAAAATATGTTTGTTTCGCACACACACATTGTGAGTTGACATCGCCAATAAATCGTGGTCGATTTAACAAATATTTACGCCTTTAACTTCCACTGGCATCACCTCCCTCTCTCTTGCTCAAATACACAGCCGTATAAAAACACTGATTTTCAGCTTAGCTCCAAACTATGAATAAATCCATAGCAATGAGACACTTAGTTAAATTAATGACTGGAATATTACTGAAATGGATTGTATGGATGGTGGAACAGCAGCTGCTAGAATCTATTAGAGTAAGTCTGGTAGTTTATACACAGTAAAGAGTATTTGAAGAGGAAAAAAAGTCTAATATGTTTTCATTTTAAAGGGAAAAATTTCCCTCGGCTGTCCCTATATACATAATTCACACATTTTGACTTGAGCTGGTATTAGGAGCTTGATTGAAAAACTATAATTACTTATTATAATAATGTTCATAATAAGTACTCAGTTATATTTTATCCTAAACTATATGAGGACTTCATGTAAAAAAAAATATAAAATCATTTTACCCTATTATGTACATTACTTATGGGACCAAATTATAACATTTTACATATATTGAAACATTTACCGTTTTAAGGTACAGGCATTCATCATAATATCCGTGTGTTTTATGTACATGCCAAATCTCAGCTTTCTGGAGATTAAGCAATGTATGGAAAGGTTCTTTGCTTTAAAACCAGAAAAGTCCAATGTTTGAATTGGATCCATGCAGAAAGCAAAGTGTAAAAAAAAAGTCCCCATTCTCCTGCGTTGTCTGAGAAATTCCCTGATTGAACTTCTCTAATTAAATGTGAAGGAATGTCAACCAGTATTTTTTTGTAAAAAAAAATGAAAGAGGAATATGAACTATTGGAGTGAATATATGAACTAGATATCCTTGCAATGATTCATTTGTAATAAATTTGGACCAACAATTAGGAAGTTATGTCTGAAAAACAATGTTTTTTTGTAAGAAGCTCCCCCTAGTGAGTAAATATGAACTATCAAAGTAAAACATGATGTAAACCAGATAGATCACCTTGAGTGGATTCATACGCACCAAATTTACTAAAGAACTACTGTATAGCATATACAGTGCTGTATATATACTGTATTTCATCATCATCATAGCAGCTGTAGGTCAGTGGTAGAGCTGTCTCACAATCGGAAGATCAGAAGGTAGCCAGTTGGAGTCCCTCCAGGGTCTACTTGTCGTAGGCTCCTTGCGCAAGACTCTGAAACCCTAGCTTCCCGGGCGGTTTCAAAACAATCTTTCCCAAAAACACTCTGGTTCTTCCTAACATTAAGGTCTATTTGGACATCAAATTTGAAGACGATCCATCCAATAGGTTTTGAGATACCGCGTCAACACAAAGTATCCTCGGCGAATATAGGTAATTATCCCTGACTTTTCAGTTATTTAAATATTTCAACTCATGAACTGTTTTGGTTAATCTTAGCTCCACAGACCCTGTGGCATATTTCCATTCATTTGTTTTCTGTGTCTGCTAATTGTCTGAGAAATCTATTTCAGAGTTGTGGGTGGTCTGGAGCTTATCCCATCTGACATCGGGCGAGAAGCGAGACGCCAGTTTATCGCATTGCTATCGCAAAAAGCAGACAACATTCAAACAATTTCTAGTCATCTTTTCACCTACATTAACTGTTTTTGGACTTTGTGAGAAAACTGGATTACCAGAAGGGAACACACGCAGAACCCGAAAAATTTCTTGTTGTGAGGCAAAGTCACCCACTGTCCATCATGCTGCCCCTGCTATGGAATACTTGAATAGTAAAACATACTATAATACTGATTAAGAGTGGAGGTCACTTTCCCGACTTTCTTCAAATATAGTGTTCTGTTACAGATGTGCTCAGTTTATCTAATTATCCATTTAGCATCATCTAGTGGAAGTGAAGGTCCAGTTCGTAAGATTTAAGGGGTATTTAGGGGTATATCTTTAATATATGGAATATAATATTCATAACTAGGTTTTTTTTTTGTCTACTTTTAGCTGAAAGTAAAAATTTGTCTTAAAATGTTGTTTGGAATAAAGCCTTTGTTAGCACCTTAGAGTACGTCCTGATTTCCGAGGCCACGATGTTGGTACAGAGAGAGATATCTCAAATTTTATGTTGTTACTGTGTTTTAAGTAAGGGAGGATAATACTTGTGATTTAGAAAAAAAAAGCAACGGAGCGCCAAGCCTCTTGGTCAAACAAACCATGACGCCCCATGAAACATGTAGATGTAGAATCCTCTGGCATCCTGGAGTATTCTACTCGGCTTGGCCTCCTGCCTCTCTCCCCGCAGCCGGCGGCCAATCTGACTTTGTGGGCTGAAAGCCCGCTATCTCTCCCTGCAAAGAGCGATCACTCCAGAACCAGCAGCCACCCGCGGCACGTTAAGTAAATTTTATCAGGTGAAGTGGACGGACCCAACCAGAAAACGCATTCGTCCCCCAGTCCGATCCCTCTGTGGTGGTGCTCCGGGTCAGAATCGGAAATTTCAGGTAGAAATGGCCAAATTTTACAGACTAAACCATATAATCTGGAAAAAGGCCACATGGAGGACAGTGTTGTTAACCTGCATGATCTACACCTACCTGCACACATCTGTCTCGGGCAGCATCGCCTGTATGCATCTCTGATCTCTTATGTTTGTATTGCTGTAGTTTTATTTCCACATCATATATTTTCATTGATTTCATTATATCTCCAAAAAGTCATGGATATAATACCCATTTATGTTTTTGGGATTATACCCTTGCTGTCGGGGCTTAGTTTTATTCATAATATTAAACAATATGCACAAGCTGTTGATTAATTAAAATAATTGTAATAGCCTAAGCAATTTGAGTAAAAAAATTTTCTGTGGCACTTTTCAATTTTACACTTTTCTTAGCCAATAAACCTGTAAATAAAATACGACCACGTCTACAGAGTCTTTGTGAAAGTAAGGAGTTATCTGGCTGTCGTATTGTCTAACCCACATATTGAAGACAGCGAAGTAAGAGAAAAAGGACTGGATATTACATATGGAGGTTCATCATAAAGGTGCCAATCCCCAGTGTTGTACAAGCAATCCCCCTGATTGAAATCCTTAAATTAAATGGGAAGTTATGTTGACATTATTGTTTTGTAAAAAGCTCCCCCAGGGAGTAAAATTTGTTCTATTACAGTAAAACACAATGTATAATAAATTGATAGATCTCATTGAGTCGATTCATATGCACCAAAATCTGACCAAAGATTAGGAAGTGAAGTCAGAAAAACAACGGTTTTACGTAAAAGCTCCCCCTAGTGAGTAAAGTATGATCTATTTGAGTAAAATGCAATATATAAAAGATAAAGCTCCTTGACTCGATTCATGTGCCCCAAATTTGGACTAAATAGAACCAATGGTTGGGAAATTAAATCCGAAAAACATTATTTTTCATAAAAATCTGCCCTTAGTGAGTAAAATATGAACTATTAGAGTAGATCCCAATATATAAAAGAATTTTGCAGATAGAGCTCCCCCTTCTGTCTGAAAACACTTTCCTAAAATCACTGCAGTTCTTCCTTGTCCTAAAGTGTATGTGGGTATAAAATTTGAAAAGGTTCCAGTTTTTGAGTTATCTCGCTTACAAGGAGGACCTATGGCGGGCGGTGCCAGCGGCGTTTAAAAACCCGACTTTTCAGAGTTTTAATGAGCATTACAAACATTTATATAAATTTATATTCTTAAAAACCCTCCTACAGCAGATCCAAACATGCAACAAATGTAACCCTCTGGTTCTTCCCAAACTTCAGTCCCAACTCCCATGAGGAGAAAGAGCTTCTCTCCCCTCTCGGAGAAAGCTACAGAAATGGGCCTGGAGCCGTTTGTCATCCATTCTGCATCGTTGAAGTTGCAGCACAGAAGAGAGAAGAGTGGAGCATAACACAGGCTGTGGAAAATGTCATCAGTCTATCCAGGGACGGTCTGCCCGACGGCTGTACACGGATACGGCTGCTACCTCAGGCTGGAACAGAGAGGATCTCGCTGCTTAAAGACCTACAGGGATAAAACAGTGAACATAGACACATCCTAGTTCCACCCTGGATACTACACGCATACATTTTTTCGTCATGCTTTACTATACTGAGATCACTTCAAACTTACTTTGCGTCACATTTTACCTCGTAATAATAGCTCAATTTTTTTAATTTTTTAAGTTATTTACATTGTAACATCATAACTTCCGTCGTCATGTTCCTGAAAAGTCATGGGGTTTTATGGAATTGTCTTGGTTTCAGACCCTTCCTGTGAAAACAATAACTCAAAAATTATTCCATGGATCATTTTCACATATCCTACCCACAAAGACCTTTATGCCAAGAAGAACAGGAGTGATTTTGGCAAAGATCAGTTTAATATTTTCAACACTAAGGGGAGCTTTGTCCCCTTAAAGTTTCCGGCCACAATTTCCGATTTAGTCAAAATTTGATGCATATGAATCAACTTAACTTGTTATATACATTATACTTTACACTAAATGTTCACATTTTAATCACTAGGGGGAGCTTTTTACAGAAAAACTTTTTTCCAGATTTTTTTGGTTTTCAAACCTTATACCACTATAGCTTTTAGTGCGAGGAAGAACTGGATTGATTCTGGGAGTGATCTGTTGTATATTTCTGACACTAAGGGAGGCTTTATCTCCAAAAGTTGTGGGCCATAATTTTCTCAACCATTGATCCGATATTATCCAAAAAAGGTGCATAAACAGGAGATGTATCTTTTTTATATCATATTTTATTCATATTTCAATCTATTAGCTCATTCTTTATTCACTTTGAAGAGACTTCTTTACTAAAAATACTGTGGAAACAACTTCATATTTAATTTAAGGGGTTCAATCAGGGGGATTGCTTGTACAACAAAGGGGATTTGGGCCTTTTTCGGGGATATACCTGCCGAATAAGACAGCAGAGATCTAGATCAGGATAGTATAAAACATGGGGTAGTTTAGCCTTTTGTCAATATTTGTGATTTTATAGAATCATTTCTGGATGGTTTTTACATCTTTTGATTGCAGTTTTTATTCATTCACTTGTTCCTCAGTAGATTTAATCTCACTAGAACAATATAAGCAGAGATGTGTCTATAGACATGAAGTGGTTTGCATCTACTCCTGGATAGATTTAAGGATCTCTTAGAATATGGTTTGCTTCTTTCCCAAGGCTTCCATACTTCTGACAAGCTCTAATTTTGGTGCACTACCTGTGAATCACTTTTTGTCCACAGTTGGACCTGCTTTAATGAGTCTTTAATGAGTGCACTCCTGCAATTTTACTTTTGGTGTCAGTTTCCATATAAGGCGCTAAATCAGAGGCTACGTTCACACTAGCAGTCTTAATGCTCAAATTGGATTTTTATCTAAGTTCAGATCTTTTTGTGAAGCTGCTCACATAAAATTTGGTTCTATATCGGACTCCAGTATGAACCGTTCTCAGCCCTATTCTGACCCGCTTGAGCAAAAAACCAATAAGACAGACGTCACAAGCAAAAGGCTGTAAAAACAAAAGAAAAATGGAAGCCACTAAAGTTTAGTTTAGTTTCAAATAAAAGTGTTTAGTGATGTTTTCATGTGAAAAGTGTTTCTGTGTTGGCAGCATGCTGAGTGTGACATCTATGTTAATGTTCCGTGCATACAGGTCAGTTTATAGCCGTGAAATGCTCATACTGGAGTCTGATATAGGAGAGATTTTATGAAGCGCTATACAAAAAAATCTGATCTTAGAAAAAATGAGATCTATGAAAAAATCTGAATTGTTCAAGTGAAAGTAGCCAAAGAGACGGTTAAAATAGACACAGCATGAGGGTTAATATGTTGATCATTATAAAATAAAATAAAATAAAAAAGCCCACATGGGTCTGTCCTGTACCAGCAAATATCTGGTATTGATCCAGTAATGACCTACCAGTTTCCTGTCTGAGGTCCGTTCGCCTCTTACCAGCAACAAACCCCCCCACACACCATCACAACAAGAAACATTTGGCTCCATCCTAGTGTTAGTTCAATGATTTTTTTACTTTATAATTTATTTAGATAGTGTTTAACAAATGGCCTGATTTTAGTTTCCCCTCTTTTCTGGCAGTGTAATGTGTTTTTTTCGGGTTTGGGGGGGTCGTCAGAAACCAATTATTTCTTCTTACATAAGTTCTACAATGTCGGTTTGCTACATAGTCATGCATCTTGGAAAAAATTAACGACTATATAGGGAAACCGACTGTAATATAAGATGCAATTGAAATCGCAATATTTAAATAGAGCTTTCTTTTTTTTAGCTTAATATTTTGGAGATAAAATCTTTAATAGCTGTTTTCTGTTGAATTTTACAATCTGTGTTTGTGCCTGAAAACCTGAATAAGAAAAGTCCAATCATAAAGTGTGTGTTGATTCTGCAGCGGCCCGCTTTTTTTGCAAGGCATGTGTACGGTATGTGTCTGCAGGTGACGGCCTGTGTGGGTTCCCCTGCAGTGAGGAGAGCTTGTTATACTCTGACAGGGCGAGACCATTGGAGTGAAATGCATGATGGGATTCTGTGATGAGCAGGAAGAATTTGAATAAACATGGTTGATTTCCACTATGTGTATCCCTATATTTGTGTGTGTCCGTGTCTCTGTGTGTGTGTGGGTGTGTGTGTGCTGTGTTCACTCAGGCTTTTTATTGAGGCCCTCATGAATCTTTTTCCCTCTCAAATATTCAGTCCCTCGCTCCATCCTTCCTCCCGTTGCTGACTTCTCAGTTTGATCTCTTTCTGCCTAGCTGACGCCCTCCTCAGACTTCACCGTTCATTCATTCTGTCTTATTTCCAAATCCCCCAACACCAATATCTCCATAATTCTCTCACTGGTCGTTGGAATCTTTGTTGTTGTTTTTCTCTGACATTGTTTTTGAAGGGGCATCATTTCCCATTCATGCCTGCACGGATAATGGGTTTTCAACTTTGTGCTGGCAACATTCTGGACAGTCCTTTTCCTCATTAGCTCACGACAGCGATACGGTTCTGGGTTCAAATCCACCTGGGGAACTGGGCCTCTCTGTGTGGAGTTTGCATGTTCTCCCTGTGGGTTTCCTCCAGCTTCCTCCTAGGGTCCCAAAACACTCAATCTAGGTAATTTGGTGACACAAAATTTCCTGGAGGGATGTGAATGTTTTTCTACATGTGTTGCGCCTGTGATGAACTGGCAACAGGTCGAACTCTCACTCAGTGACCACTAGTACTGACAACCCCTCAAAGCCAATGATAAACGGCTACAGGAAATAGATGGACGAACTCATCGGGCCAAAGGACACTTCTACATACTGCGTCAAAGAAGTCAGCCTCCATAAATGTTATCTTTGGATAATCTAGTCAAACAAGCGAGGAAACTGAATATAAGAATAGAAATTATATTCGAATAATATTCACATTCCATTAATAATGTTTAACACATAATAGATATATCATTTTATACATATAGTATGAGACAAAGGTGTCCCTGTTTTGACTGGCAATGGACCTCATCTCAGCCAGTTGGCTAAGTAATAATTATAATAATCAATTCTCTACATTTGACCCCTGCCTAAGAAGTATTGATCAAACCCATTGAATATACTTGGGGACGGGTCACAACAGACCTTTTTATATCATCGCAAGCCTCACTTCTCTGTGAATGAAGTCCATTCATTATGAAAATTAACTGCATCATATCCATCCATTATCTTCTACAAATGTAAATCTTCAGATACGTAGCCCAGACCAATACCCAACTGGAAAAAGCACTCAGAGAGCGCAAACCTTCGCCAAGGCACAACAGCACCCACTTAAGACAATATTCTGTTCAGAATCAATTAGATGACTTTATTTAGGAACTTTTCATGCAGACTCCTCCATTAATGTATCAGTTATGGTCAGCCTCTCCATCGGCCTCCGCTCAACCAGCATCTCCATCAAACTCTCTGTTTTTCACTTCAGTGTCTCTATTCATCTGCCCATTGAAATAACAATGATAGAATTATCCCAGCTGTCATCAATTGGCACACGCTTAAGATAATTTTTGGAAGAACTTCAAACAAATACATCTCTGTGACCGCTCCAAATGGCATAGTTGTTTTATTTTATCATACTTTATTTTAAATGTTGCGACATGAGTAACTTTACCAACATTTAGTAAACTCTAGGATACGCAAAAACCCATCTCCGGCTAAATTTGCGTGCCAATCTGTCCTGTAGCTTTTCCTAAATCCTGCTTAAAAAAACACAGGGGTGAAAACATAACCTTCTTGGTGGAAGTAATAATATGAGCCAGCAGAATCTTGGAGATGATTAACCAGGCTGAGCTTCAGCACCAATAACAATAACTAATGTGGGACATACTGCATTGGCAACAGAAACGCAGTGTTTCTTTCAGTATAATAAGTATTTTGCAGCATCCCTTCCTGTCAGTCCTGTCTCAGAGTAGAGCCGGGCTGATAGGCTTGCTTCCAGCCCTGGTGAGGAGTTGAATATCTGCTGGTTCCCCTCTTGTCATCCCCACTGTGCTGAGGACCGCAGCCTGATTGTCCTTATATGGCGCCCACTGTGACTTGAACTTGGCTTGATTTCCTGAAATTAGTCCTGCTGAGCTTGTTTGCTTGGGCCACAAAATGTCTGCCCATGTTGAGTATATATTGTGGAAGTGGTGGAAGATAAACAGAGGATAAGTTACAGTGCTGTGAAAAACCATTTAACTCCCGCCTGGTTTCCTCTATTTTTCTATATATATATATATGTGTGTGTGTGTGTGCTGAAAGTAAGAAAATATCCTTCAAAAGCAGGAAGTCGGCTCAAAGATCTCATCAGTGGCACACTGGTCAAAATTGACAGTCTGGGAAGTGTTAGAAAACTTACTCTAATGTTCCAGGACTCAGCTGGACTAGACCCACCAAGACCTGATAACTACCGGCCCTGTTCATCACCTTAACCATCGATTAGACCATTTTCAGATGCAGGGTGTTGAATTTTTGGTCTCACTATTAGCACACTACGCCAAATTTAAAATAAAATAAATTCCTGCATTGATGAGGAAGTAGGTGATTGGAATTTGTCAGTCTAGCAAGGGTTCTGAAGTTTTTTGTAAGGCTCTTGGACTCCACAGATTGACTCATTTTCCACAAATAGAGCAGATCTGACAGAAAATTAACCTTCCTAGATGCAGCCAAACTTCCAAAAGTCCTCCAAGTGAATCGATGTGGAAACAAAGTACGCCCACTTCCAAGTAGTTACCCTATGCCATGTATCGAGTCATGAGGTAGCTATTGATGGCAGCAGGATCCATGGCAAATTATCACACTGGAACCCAACAACTGCGACGAAAACCTCAAGCAATACCAATCATGTATGCAAGAGCAGAGGAGCAGGAAGACTCGCTGTTAAAAACCTGTTTTTGGACATGAGTTAAGGGCACAACCAGTCATGGAACCCCTGAAGATGTTTTAGGTCACGTGTCAAAGTCGATGCCCGAGATCAGTGGGCCTGATCTGGCCCACTAAACAATTTTATCCGGCCCGCGAGACAATATCTAATTTATATGATAACTAGCCCGCTGGTACGCAGCAAAAACACCGCAAATACTGCAAACCCAGAATGCACTGCGGCAGCTGGTGCGTTAATCAAGAACACCATCACTTTTTCAGCGTTGTCCAGTCGCTTTAATCAACTTTGGGCTAAACCTTAGTTGAGATGCTTTGGAGCTCGGGAGGGAATATAGATGAGAAGAAAAAAAATTGAAACAATGAATAGGACACGTATTACTTAGTCTCAGGCACATGTTAGTAAATTAAAGTTAATTAAATGGTGAGGTGCGTTCACGTTCCCCAGCCATTCAACATGCCAGTGCTGTTACGTTAAAAAAAAACAAGAAAACACATGAGGTTGCTCAAATGTGCAACGCAACAGTAGGCTATTCATGCACCTTACTGTTTTCTGAGGAGCAACTGCTCCTGACTGCATTAATTGTGACAGCAGAAAGAAAGGACTATATCAGCCCAGCCATTTACCAATGGTTATATAAAGTTATTTTTGGTTGATATTGTTAATTAACAAACAATTGATTTTAAATGTAGTTTGTAACTTGAAAAATATAGTTTTCTGGCTGTTGCGGATGCCTTCATTGGAAATGATTCTGTTAAACTATGTGGATAGAGAGGGAGACATAAAACTTTTTAATTTAATCTGTATATTGAGTGTTTTTATATTCCGTTGGTTTGTTCATTCATTCATTATCAACTGCTTATCCTGTTCAGGGTCCGGGGGGGGCTGGTGCCTATCACAACTGACATTGGACGAGAGGCAGGGTACCGCAAGGACGTGTCGCCGGTTCATCGCAGGGCCGACACATAGAAACACAAAACAACTCACACTGGCGGGCAATTTTAGCATCACCAACTCACCAAATGAATCATTGTTTTTGGACTGTGGGAGGAAGTGGGAGTTCCTGCAGAGAACTCACGAAGACAAAGGGAGAACAGCAAACTCCGCACAGAAAAGCCAGCAGGTGGAGGTGGATTCGTACCCAGTACCTTCTTGCTGTGAAGCAGCCGCCTCAACCTCTGCGCCACCGTGCAACGGTTTATTTAGGATTCTATAAAATAAAAACAATTGAAAATAAATAGTAAGTCAGATTAAACATGGTTAGATTGATTCCTGTTCCGCTCCTCAATGTGGTCTCCATCTTTAATTTTGGCCCCCTCTGTCATTGAGTTTGACACCCCTGTTTTAGGTAGTGGTATCCAGTAAGAACCCCACTCAAGGACCAGAGCACCATAATGGATGTGGAACACATGAGGAAAACGTTTTTTATTTCATGAGAGTCAGGACCTTATGCTGGCACTTAGGTAGCAAACGCTTTTGTATTATTTTCTGCATGTTATGTCTCTTGTTATGCACAAAGTTTGTGTTTGTGTGTTTGTACAGTTAATATGTATGAATATATAGCACTGTGTATTATAAAACATGTGTTGAAGAAATCTGCGACTTAACTGGAATTTAATGTTAACTTCAGGGATCACTAAAGACGGTCCTCTTACCGAATTTCGACAACATGTTATGACTTGAAAGACAACTCATTATTGCAATGTTAAGTCTCCAGATTAATTACGAGTGTTCACACGTGAATGTTGACAGCCTTAATATAACCCTTCCATCACAATCTCCCTGTAGATTGTAAGCACCGATGACACCTGACACACTAATTACGTATCATCCTTTGTAAGTAATCTGGCATTTCGGTAAAGAGTGAAATGTTAACACCCTCTGCCTGACTTCTGCTGCCTGACTCTCAGAGGACGTCTCCCAATGGAATAATATAACCCATCTTTCATTATTAAATGTATATTACAGTGGGAGATCAGTAGGATATTTGTCTTTTTGATATCTTGACCGTGATGTATGACAGTTCAAGATAAGCCAGCCAAAAGGTTATTGCCCTCCTGACACTAACGTCATGATTTCAATATCGTTCAATTTCCTCTCCCTCTAACCAAAAAGAAATGATACTCGGATGAATGATATCATCCTTTCAAGTGGTGCCTGTGTGAGCGGAGGCAGCATCTTTCTTCCTGTGCCCTCTCTCAGTCTCTTTCTGAAGGTGGAAATTCATTTTCCTGTTTCAGTTATATTCATAGTGTCCGAATAAATCATCTAAACACGACTCTGGTGCTTGCATTGTAGGTGTAAAACAAAAAAAATATTACGGCCCATCTTTATATTGTCAATGAAGATTTGATTGAGAGCTCCGAGGCAGGAAGAGCTTTGTCTGCTAGCAACATGTTAACAAGACAGAATCATGCTCTCTTGATCATTTGTGCCATCCTGTTTGCCGAAACCACTAAAAAAAAGAGGCGCCGACTTATCTGGACTAGAATAAATAAAATAATCACTGTCTTTGTAAGAGTTCCTTGAAAGAAGGGGGGACATATACAACAGTTAGGGTAGAGGTGTCTCTGGTCCAGGCCGCTGGTTGCTTCCTCAGTCTTCTTCTAGCACTCCGCTGATGGCAGTGTTGTCCACGTCACTGAGCGAAAACAGGCTGGCAACAGCCTGCACAAAGAGGATCAAAAGCAGAATGTGAAAGGACAGCAAAGATGACAAGAAGGCACTTAAATAACCTCTTAAAGGAGGAAACAACAATCAGAGTTTAGGCTCACTGCAAAGGTGCATGCCCCCCCCAACACACACACGCAATTAGTGTGGTGATACACTTTTACCCTGTAACAGGGGCATTTCCTACATCATAAACTGCTTATTGTTCGTTATCCACATGGGGCATTGTGTCGCCATGGTAACTCAAACTCTCTGTTTGACTGTTCGCAGAGAGAAAAAGGCACTGACCTCAGGGAATCGACTCATGCGTCTGCTTCAACTGTGAAGAAGCATGATGAAAGCTACACAGAATTTCTGAGGTCATCAGTTCATCCGAATGATTGATGGTCATCCAGGAGCTGCCGATCCTCGCGCCCCCCTTAACATTGCATGGCAAAGGACGTCGGATGAACCCGGGTTTTGGTCCAAATCTTAAATGAGCCATATCTTCTCAAAACAAACAGTTTGTGTCCAGCTTAAGGGTGAATGCCTTCAGAACTTCAACAGGTCAGGAACCAATCACCTTTGATTCGTCTGGTTGACTATCTCAGGGTCCGTTCAGGCACAAAATTAAGTCTGGTACGATTGTTGTTAGTGCACTTGAACGACACAATATTCATTTCAGGAACATCAAACATCTCTATGATTATTGGAACACCTTAATGTACCAATAACCAAACACCGAAGGTTCTGAAACCAAAGAGACAAATATTCAGTGCACAAAAGAAAGAGAGACTGCTGAGGGCAACTAGAGAATTCAATTTCTGAAGGACTGAAACGCTGATGTGAATTTAGATGTTAAATTTCATAAAAATACCATGAAACTGCTGCCTCTTAGCATTACTTTGCTGTATTGTTGACCAACGTTTTTAATTCCTGCATTCATGAACGCAACCCAATCTCATTAATAAATGTCCATCATCTCAGATTAGCAGGTGTCTGCCTCTCTGTGTCTGCAGCCGGATCTAGACTAGTGGATTAAATCCACATAATATTTGATGTTTGTTTTGAGAATTTTAGATTGCTGCATGGAGGCCCCTCTGCACTACAGTCTAACTCGGCAAACAATCGAATGTTTACTGCCATTTTATCCAGAAAATGACACAGTTTATACACTACTAGACTCCAGGGACACATTGCCTCTTCTTTTTTTTTGCGTCTTTACAGCAGATACTGCATCTTCTTTGTTTTACTGCAGTTAAATTATATGACCATAGTGGGGTGAGAAGGAGTCAATGACCATTTTATAAAGGAATACATTTATAAATTGTGTTCCCAAAATCGTAAAACAACAATGTGAATGTGATGTTAAACAATGTGAATATTATGATGTAAGTTATTTATGGTTAATCTATAAAAAAAAAAAGCCATGAAAAACAGCATTTTATAACATTTTAAAAGTTGGACCTAAAAAGCCAAACAGCAGTTATTGTATACTTATTATTTATGGTGCTACCAATCCACTCAACAGTCAAAACGGTTACTGCAGTCTGCCTTTGTTTCACAATGCATATTAACAGACACTGCAAAAATACATCACCAAATACATCACCATCCACCATCATCTCTAGAATATGTGACAAGCTAAAGATTGTATTGTAATTAATCTAGTTCATCTCTGAAACTCAATTGTAGGGGGGGAGGTCAATTCAAGATTGAAGATGTCCACAGCTTTTGCAGCTTTAAGCCCCCCAGTCAGGGTCAGGGATTTTGCGCTGTGAGTTTGGTAGTAGGAAAATTCAAGAAACTTAAAGCTGTCACTGGACCCTCAGCTGTAACCAAATGAGTGTAATTTGAGTTTATGTCTCCAATTCTGGGATGATGGTGCCAATTGGTAATTCCCTACAGCCAGGAGTGATGGTGGGACAATGACTGGGGCACAAAACAACGTCTTACGTCTGGACATCATCGTAGGTTTGATACTGTATTTACTCATTTCGTCACAATATAGAACCCTACCTCAGAATCCATCCAGATTCTGTCAGAGATGATAGCCAAGGCTTGCACTCGTTTGGGGATCAATTCCACATCTTCACTGTCCCAATGTTGCAGTTGTAGATTTCTTAATGGGCAACACTTGAACTGCCTCCGGTTGGAGACTGCCTTTGGTTCTGAATTTACTCCCCACAATGTTGAGGAAAGTCTCTTTTCGTTTTAGTCCAGTAAGCTTTTGAAAGTGAACTATCATACCCATCTCCATGGACATTTTTCCCCATGTTGATATTTTTAAATTGTGCATGGTTTTATTTTAGTTTTTTATTTGCATGTGTACAGTGTCTTGATGAGTTTCGAGAGGTGTGCTGCTGGAAAGCGGGAGTTATGGTTGCTCAGTTGCAGGCGTACAGAGGACTTAAAGCTGGCTAGGTTTCTGATTTTTAAATGGACTGTTTGAACCGTCCCTTTTTATTTAGACATTTAATCTGTGGTCATGTTTTTATTTTAAGAAGGTGCTTGTACTCTATGTTAGGAGCAGCTGGATAGCTCAGTGAGTTACACCAATGACATTCGTGCAGGAGACTGGAGTTTGAATCCGAGTCAAAAGCGGGCGTGGCAGAGTCCTCAGTGCTACCTGCCTACACAGCAACATCAAGTGCTGGTACCAAGCCTGCGTGAATGGGATGGTTACGTCAGGAAGGGCATCCGACATAAAAACCTACTCAAAATTACTTTGTGGAACGAGACCATCCCCTGTGGCAACACCTGGAGAGGGCAAGGACCGAAAGACAATATTTGCTTGTATTTTCTACTTTAGGCTGTGCTTCTACTTTGTAGTTTAGACTGTGCCTTTTTTTTTATTAGATCTGTCTTATATTAACTGACCTTTTAAGACCATTAAATGACTAGGACTATGAATATGACTCTACTGAATGGCAAAGGCTAGATGATAACAACAAATGTAAACCTCTGGTTAATGACAGTTTTGCCCACCACCTGATGTAAACGCACCTACCCAAACCATTAATAATCCTTTATTCTTATAGTCCCACACCATAACCAACATGCTTGACACACTTGATAAGACTTTTTACCTCATCCCGAAAGAAGTTAGTCTGCTAACAGAAACAATTATTTTGGCTCTTTTTCCTGTTGGCTTTCAGGTGTCTCACTCACCGGCACCGATTTCATGTCCCATTTTATGCCTGTATCATGAACTGCTGTCCTTCGTTCGGCTGGGATTTCATGTGTGTCATATTTTGTGACCCTTGTCTGTGCTTTATTATCCTTCGTGCTGAAGGCCACTTCACATTTTCAACTCAGGATTACAACTGCTTGACCAGCGAGTGATATCCTTGTGCCACCACATCACCCTCTATGACCTCTCGCCGTGATTGTGAATACCAGGCGACCATTTCTCTGCAACATCTGTGGAGGCTTGTTTACTAGGAGATGCACAGGCAGACATCATCTCAGAAACAACAATCTGGATCATTTTTCTCCGTTACCATGGGCTTGACCTTTTCTTACTCTCTAAGTGCTGCACTAAAGGCTTCAGGAAATATCTTCTGTGGAATCTGGAAGCTGTCAACCCAGTTACAACAGTAATCAGGCGGCTGGATGAGGAGGAGGAAGAAGGTGAGGAGAGCATTGAGGAAGCTGGAGAGGTCAATGCTGATGGCTGTAGATTTGAGGGCTCTCTGCTGTAAAACAAATGATATTATGAAATTATCAAAATGTATTGTATTACGAATCACGTTCGGGTTTTGCCTAAAATTCAAATTTTTTGAAATGTACATTGTTCTTTCTCCCCCCACTAGCCACCAGTTTTATTTCTAGAATAGGTGTCAGTGCTGAAAGCAGAATCAGTTTCAGCATGTGAAAATCCTTAGTCGTCTCTACTCCCACAGACTTTAATCTCTGAAATATTCAATCGAGAGCATGGGAAGTCCGGCGACACCTTAGTTATGGCACTCCTTCTGTTGCTTGCTGTGGATCCACTGGAGTGTGAAATAGTGAGTAAAACTCAATAAACACCAGAATGAAAGCTCAAGATGGTCATTACATCATTAAAGACGTTACGATCCCATTATCCTCCAATTCTTTCAAGTCTGCTAATAGAACAGGTGTCATGTGGTCTGTGTCTCTTACTTTATGTCTCGTCTTAACTGAGCCTGAAGGGTTCTAGGAACTTACAAGGCATCGTGGTATAATGTAAATCTGAGAGTCTGAATTGTTTTGCCGTTAACTGGTGAATAATACAGGTTAAACTGTGACCCGGCGATCACAGTCAAACGTCAAACGTTGACAATCCTCCCATTCGTCAGATGGGATCATGATATTTCATAGATCGTTATTAACCAGTATTAGTCAGTGCATGAGATGGTACTACTCTAAAGTCTCATAGTGGAACAAACAGTCAGGGGAGATGTATGTCGCGCTGTACGATCTATTCTAATCGGTTTAACAATTTCATGGGAGATGACTAAGAAACTATGCCCCGAGTATAACCCCCCCATCAAGAGACATGAAATCCAACAATCTGAGCCCTGCGTGGTACAAAATTGAAAAGGACAATTTAATAGCAGAACTTAAGGATGTCCCGAAGGCAGCGATCACAGCAGATGGATGGACAAGCTTTAGCCAAGATCATTATCTCACTTACGTCAGGGAGGGTATAATCACAGGCAAGGTCCTCCAAACCAAAGCGGTTAATGAATTAGAGACGGGACAAGCTGTGGCAAAGGACACTGTCAGCATCCCAGATGAGTTTAAAGTCAGAGAGAAGGTTGTGAAAGCCTCTGTTGATGCGGGCACCATGGAGGTGTCGGTGAATAAACCGTTGCATAGTCAGAAGATCGATTGCTTTGCACATAGATTAGGCCTTGCAGCGCAGAAGATACACAAGTGGCCCGACTGTTTCCAACTGGGCTGTAAGAGTAAAGACAGTCGTGGTATAGATGAAAAGGTTCCGTAGGGGCAAAGTTGTCCTCAAGGACAAACAGCAACTCCTCAGTAAGAATCACATTTCAATACTACTAATGCATTATATTATTCTAATAAAATAATAGCAGTCATGGTGACTTGTCAACAAGTCGAAACCAAATCTCTCTCAGAACAGTCTACTTCCCTGATTTTATAGGAGTAGCTCCTCCCACAAGCCAAAACCAAAGCCAATTAAAATCCATTAACCCAAATATAGGACATATTAATAATAAAACATCGCTCACACCTGGTACAGCCCTGGTCCCCACCATCTACTTAAACCATTGGTTTAAACAACTTCCCTTTTTTTGGGTGAAACAGGAAATGCTGTGCAACAAGTGACACAGAGATCCAATTCAGTGTCATTAGGTGTGCGTTGTCCTATGTATGGGTTAACCCCATGTTTCCCAGATTGTATAAAATGGATGCATCTTCCTTTTTCTCTCGTAAATTAAGGATGATGTCCACACCTTCCCTGGTGTGAGCCAAAGCGGCGGACCCAAAGTTCAAGTTGAAAAGGTACACAGATGCTATCCGGGTCGGATTAAGGGCAGCAGCAATGGCAGCAAATACTACAGTTGAGATTCCTCTGGTTCCATGCATGGAAAACTGGTAGATGCGGTCAGTTTCTTCTTAAGCCATTACAGCAAGAAGAGACACAGAGTCCGCCACAGCATGATGAGGAAGAGGAGAATGATGTAAGTTCACTATGATGACCATATCAAATCACTGTCGACAATGGAAAAAAAAAACAGCACTAAAAGTATCATAAACATAGCTTGGATTAAAACATGAAAGTAATATTAGTTTGGTTGTGATCCATTTGATTTCAGATTACACCTGTAAAGAAACCCATGACGGCTTTGGAGGAGATCTATGCCGTAGAGGACCACTGGTTGCAGCAGCAGACCATCCAGTCCATCTGAGAGAGTATTCTCTACTGCTGGAGATAAAATAAGCCCCGAAAGGTCCAGGCTCATGGACCACAAAAAGCAGACATGCTTGTCTTTCTGCACAAGAACTGCTAATTTTGTACAGGAGCAATTCATGTTGTGTGCAGGGACTCAATGAAATCTGTGTGGTTGACACAGAAAAAACTTTACGGGCCTACTTTTTTTCCCACACAGATAAATCCACAGAAATCGATAAGGGAATCGATAAAGAATTGGATCACATGATCAATAAGGATCTGGCCAAGATGGAATCGTGCAGAGGTGTAAACGCTAAAGGTTTTGTAGGTTTGATTGTGAGGATACAGCGACTTCACAGTGATCTACCGAGTGATAATGAGTGGTTCCTGTAAGTATTGAGCTGAGTGTCTGAGTGAGGTTGACTCTGAGGGCTTGCTGAATCTATTTGTGTTTATTAGTGTGTGTTTGTGTGAAGAGGTGGCGGTAAGGACGGAGACAGGTGGGTCTAGGGAGCAGATAGGAAACACAAGCGGAGGCAGGTAGGGACAGTGTGGTGTTTTGAAACATGGATTCAAGAACAGTACAGGAGCGGCTTAATTTCCAGCTCCATAACCAGTAGAACCAGTATCCTGATGGTTTGAGCAACAAGGAGTAACACAGCATACCGAGAAGAGCTGACACATTCAGGATAGAAGGTGATTACGTGTGCCATGTGTGTAAGAACTCACTGATAATCTGCTCTCTAAATAACTCTATAGTGGGAACTTGAAACCCACAGATGGAGCACTGGACTATATCTGCAGAGTCAGAGCACCTGGCCAAAGTGGTGATAACTTCAGAGGACTGAATTTTTGTAGAATTATGAAAAAACCCGCAGTGCCACAATCAACCGCCACTACTGGTCAGGAATTGAAGCTGACATCCGCAAAAGAATGAATTAGTTCCTTCAAACTCTTGAGGTGGAATTCACATTCACCGCCTGTAGAGAAGACTTCACACATATCTGACATTTTTGAATTGATTCCCCTGTCACATATCCCTGTCGAGGAACACTCTAGAATATAATATGTATTTTAGCAAATACAGAAATTCCGTGTGTGGATGTAGCACTGAATAAATTTCTGTTCTTGACAAACTTCTGTCTGTTGTAGGTTGCTCAGTTTCCACAATGCCAGTACAAAGGGCCCAATTTAAAGAGAAAAAACAATATGATCCAATTGAGTTAATGAATAGTTTACACTCCCCCGACCGGGCTAAAGGAGAAGCCTGTGGACTCCATACCATCCAGAGACAAATGGCCTTGTGGAGAAACTCAATGGGACAATACAGAAGTACATTGAGATTTCAATTCTTCAGTGAAGTTTTGCAGATTCTTATAGGATAGCATTATTTTCTGTTTCTAACAAGCATCTTAATTAAATATATACCTATTTCTTTTCTGATTTGTACCTTTTTCTTTATAATTGTACATTTTGAGGTGCCTTAACAAAGTGGTGGCTGATCACCCTCATCAATGGGACTAGTTCCTACCGTCCACCATGTTTGAACCGGGGGGACAGAAGCAGCTAACGACCATTCAATGTTTGGGAGGAAGGCGAGGTATCTGTCTGAGTTACCAGAAGAGTAGAATGTAAGGTTGTTTTCTGTTATTATCTTTGTCTCTCTATTTTCTCCTGTATGTTCTCTACTTACTAACTGATTTGTATCAGGTCACAGAGGACAAAATCAGCAGTCTGCTGCATCAGGAGGAAACATGTGAGCGGTAGTGGTGGGTGGATAAATACCAAAAGATCATTATTTAAACTTGGTAATCTGTGGGTAAAAATGTCTTTCTATTATTACAATCAGCACGTTAGAAAGTAATGACCCTGTCATCAGAATCTAGAACCCGCCAGAACTACTTCTCTTGACTAATCATGGTTCCGTAACACATTGTTTGATTGATTTTTTTAAACAATCATGATGATATAAAGCTTCTGTCGAGCAGTTCTTTTCAGCAAATTAATAAATCTAAATTTATCGGAGAAATACAACTGGCGGATTGGACCTAGCACTGACTTCCAGGTCAGTGGAAGAGGATTTTGTAATGGAACTGAAAGGCAGTGGTGCCCTATACGACCGTGTCGGTCATTCATTCATTAATTATCCACGATGCACATCTGTGTCAGCTCTATTATGTACTGTCGAGCCGTCCAGGGTGTTATGCAGCTATTTTTAAATTAAAAAAAAGAGGATAGACGATAGCTTTGGTGAGTCTAATGGATTTTCATGTTTCATTGGTGGAGCTATTTGATGGCAGTTTAATTGCGGGAGTATAGCACTTAAAGCCCAGGTAAAAAATCCACAGACCCCCACTGATCTGATATCATTAGAGATCTAATTAGAAATTGCCTACTTTAGATGAAAACTAACATTGATCATTGGAAACACGATGTCCAACAAAAGGAGAGGGTTCCTGCCAAGTTGAAAAAAGTGCGCTGGATCCTTTTCATTTGGTTAGAAGAAATTCCCTAAAAGGACCAACAATCTCATAAACATGACTAAACTTCTGAGTTTTTGACGAATTATAATCAAAATTAAGCATTTTATAATGACCCATAATCTCCGTCTTCACTGTAATCAGAGACACATGGCAGGGAAAGGAAAGGAACACAATGTGGTCAAAGGTGGGGCCCTACAAATTTTATTCTGAAAATTTGATGGACCTTGCCCCATGAATTGACTTGGAGTCAGAGGTACTTTTACAATCCAGTATGTTTTAATACCAATGTAGTAGGTGAACGCTGACTTGTGTTGTAAAAGCGCTTTGAATAGTCAAGCAGACTAGAAAAGCGCTATATAACTACAGTCCATTTAGTAGGTTTGGAGACGCAAATGGATCACTGCAGGCACTTGAAAAGGTGAGTCAATTATTTGCGTTAATGTCTGTGCACTATGACAACTAAGGCGCTGTAACTGCCTTGTAAAAGCACTTTGAATAGTCAATTAGACTAGAAAAGCGCTATATAAGTACAGTCCCTTTAGTAGGTTCGGAGACTGTCGAACAATTGTCTGTCTTGTACTTGTAGATTGTAAGTGGGTACCTGTCTCTTGTGGTGAGGAGAACAGGTACCTGTATTGTGGATGCCTCCATTATGACTCAAGTCCGACAACGAACTATATAGAGCCTGAGTGGGATGTCCGTGTGGTGGGATGTTGTACCTTGAAATGTTTGAGGGGTAATTTGTTTTTTCAAATTTAGCATAACCTGAAAAACTATGACGTGGCAACAAGAGCAATTTTTCAATGGACACTTACTGTAAAGTAAGTACTACAACACTGCTTGTCTAAAACTTCCTGTAGCAGAGTCCCACACTAATCTTCAAACAGCAGAGAAAGAAGACAAGGATGACTTCCCATAGAAAAAGCAAAAAAGGTTGGAAGTATTCAAAGTACCATTCTTATACTATGAACTCCTATTTTTTTTTTTTATCATGTTTCCAATGACACCATCCCCCGTAGTGTGGAGTACTTGGTACGAGAAACTTATAACTGGTTTTCAGTGTCAATTTGGACCAGTGGGAGGAGCTTAGGCTGCATTTCCCAGTCCCCCAGTGTAGGAAACCTTGCTACATGGCTGAGGTTTTATACTCCATGTACAGTGGTCCTCAGAATATCTTGTATATGTTTTTTTTTTAAGTCAGTGCTGGATGAGGTACAGTTGGCCATAAAGGCTTTTGAGGGAGAGCAGGTAGATCCTCTTAAGCTACTTGACAGCTTGGTTTGCCTGATCAAGTCTGTGAGCAGCAGGGCGCTGAATCCACTGGAAATCGTTGATATACTCAAAGGGCTAATAGATTGGTACATCAGTCCCAAACAATAACTCAGTTACCTTTTTCTGAGTCAAAGGCAGCTGAGCTCCACCTTGCCCCTGAGGATGAATAAGAATGTCCGAAAGCGGTGTGTAGCCTTCACCATCTCCCTCACTAATGAGTTGAGGATGAGAATGCCGGACAACATCAAAGCATTGCAGTACATTTCAGTTTCCAATGTGGAGGAAACTCTAAAGCAAAATAAGAGCCCTGGAAAAATGGAGTCAATCGCCATATATTTTCTCTATTTCCAATTTTCTCTACATAGCCAATAGAGAAAATTGCTACTAACAGCAGCTGCCTGATAATGTTTTGCAGCTTTTTGGCACCTGAGCTGCTTACTCATTTAAGTCATCGTTCTCAGTAGCTGAACCTGCCATAGAGGTAGAGAGAGAGACTTGACCAAAACATTTTTTAAAACTGTTATGGTTTACATGTCCATGTTTTACTGTCACTTGTTTTAAGCTCCTAAGTGGACCATAAGGTTAAAAACCAAACCAAACCTAAGAAAACTAAACTAATAAACTGAAAAGAAACTCTAAAAAAAAGAACCTAAGTAACTCCGCCAGAGTGTCTCGTTTGGGTCACTTTTGCCTGTCCCATGCCCGGATGAAGGAGGAGGGTTGGAATTGTGACAAAAAAAATTTTCATTTATAGTTCTAAACATAATTAGCGTGTTTTTTACTCATTGTTTGTCTCTCCCACCACGTTATTCCTCTCTCGTACAGCATCCTTTGCAATTACATGCAAATGCCATGCATCATGGCCAATTATGCAAATTAGGTTATGAAGTAGCTACTTTCCTTACTGAGGAGTTTGCAACACTGCAGACCTCACTTGATGAGTGGCCATCTTAAAAATACTGAATCGGATACTCACACTGGCATGATACCTAGCGAGGAATTGGCCCGGACCGTCCGGCATTTCTGCCGGTAGTTTGCCGTCAGCTGGATTAGTGTTTCAGTCTGTGTTTTGCTCGCTACTCATCAAAATCTGGATCAACTCTCAGTAAGTCACTTCATCTCTTCTCACTCAAACCTCTTGTCACCCACCGGACTGGAAAAATACGCGGCTAGTTAAAAAGACGGATGTTCTGTACAGGTTTTGAATCTTTGAATATGCTTTTTTAAATATGGCTTTGCCTCTGCTATATTCACGCCTGTGTCTAGTAGGTCGTTTTCGCATGTTCTCTGCAAACACTGCTTTTTGGAATTCTGCATTGGGGACAGGAATGCTTTTTTTCCTGATGCTTTTTAGTCTTACGATTTTTAAGAACTGTGATGTCACCCATCATCTGCATGTTGCAACAACGACAAAAAGGTTTGTGGTTGCAGTCAACAATAAGTTGTGGCCAGTCGATAATATTAAGTTAATTTTCCTAATCTTGTCTTTAAGCCTAGAGACAAAGCTCTTTGACTCTAATGTCCTCCTCCTCTTTGCCTCACCGCAATCTGACTGTTCATCCTCATGTTCGGCGCTCATCGTTAAACGATGTGTTGCTCGCATCTTTGCGAGTCACTTTGACATCACAGCCTTTTGATTGGCTGGAAAGACATCACTTGAGAGAGGCCGGAAACACAGCCGCTAACAGCAGCTAGTTCAATTATTGATCGTACGTCCTACAGAGGGTGAGATTATCATACAAATACAATAATTATCGTAAATCTGGCAACACTGTCATCAGGTGAAGGGAAGTAACCGAGGAAGATGACCTATCTTTGAGTGCAGACAGAGGTTCACTATGCCTAAAATCTAGGGGAGGTCATGCAGTCAGACACACTCAATGAGATAGTGACTCTGGGGGTCAGTGAATGGGTCTTTGAACTGGATTTCTTGGATTCTGTACTGCCGTAAACTGAGACATTCACTTTCGGATTTGGGTCAAGGGATTAATGATTGCTTATTGTAAATTTCACTGACACCATTTCTTTAATACACTGTGGAGAAAACTGAATATTGTTGTTTCCTGTGTGTTTTGGAGGAATATGCCTCTTACCGTATTGCTATGTGCTGCAGGTGAAAGGGGCTGGTATCCCACCACTTCTTTTGCAGGGTTTGCAGCTGTCAGCCTAAGGCACTATCTGGCAACCCGGCTCAACAGAATGTGAAAAAACACCGTCACTACCCTCTACTCTTAAACTTTATTCAGCTAAAATGAACCATTAGCACACAATCAGTTTGGACCGCACTTTGATCTGACATCCATATTCACATTTTCCATAACATCCTTTAAGTGTCAGGAAGTTAAGTTCCTACCTTTAATGCCTCAGTCACAGGTACATTCAAGGTCCAAAATGTCACCTTCCTATTCAACAGGAATAGTAGAGAATATAGAGGGAAAAAATAGTGTCAAGCGGAGGAACGGAAAAGTACTTGACGCAGTAAACAGAGCTTATGCCTATTTCCCTTCAGTGGGCCAAATTCTGCTGAGAATGGCTGCATCCGTAAGCATAAGACGTTGGCGCTACATCATCTTCTGCTTTATTCAGTATGTAGATTTCACCTGCTGTAAGAGATGCTCGGCACCTGCATCATGTGAAAAAACTGCTTTTACATTATTTAGTGTGAAACTGTTCATCAGTTTTATTTACTTATATGTGGAAGGTGTCTCCTGATATTGTTTCTAAAGCGTTAATCTAAAGCAGCTATGGCTCGATTCAAAAGACAGCATGGCTTTCACCTTCAAAGACTCGCGAGTCAAACCCATGTCAAATGACATGTTTGTGTGTACAGAGGGAAGAAAGTGACGGGATTACTCTTGTTATGTCGGATCAGATGTGCTCTGTTTGTCTGCTTTGTGTCACTGGGAGAAGCTGACTCCAGTCAAACTGTGGGATCAGTGTCAGGATCCTTCCAAAACTTCAAACAGCATACGGGTGTCCGACACGGTCAACTAAATTCTCTTTGTTGATGTGTGTGCGTGTGTGTTGATGTTTGTCTATTAGCCTCTGAAAGCTTCTCTCAGTATCTGTGTGTCACTTTATCTACATGTGTTTGAACACTGGACGTCTGCAGAATGAAGGCCGAACAGAATATTTTCTTCCTCTTTGTTTCCTCTTCCTCTGAGTTGTTATTGCTCAAAATTGTGAACGTCAAACATTTAGAGTCCCTAAAAGTAAATTTAGGCTTAGAGCAGGGATGTCAAACTGAATTGCATAGAGGGCCAAAATTTTTTCTTATTTTATTTACTCATTTGATAGAATTCTGCAATAGAATAGAAAATACTCAAATTACAGATTAAATTTAAAATAGATCAGCATAATTAATTTTTATGTCTCCCTCTCTATCAGCAGAATTTCACAGAATAATTTACAATGAAAAGTTTTTATTTCACAGGCATCAATAACAGCCAGAAGAGTTTATTTTACAAGTTACAGATTACATCTAAAATCAGTCGGTTTTTAGGTATCAACAAATATTAACTTTAAATGTAAATGGCTGCACTAATTCATCCATTTCCGTCTTCTGTCACAATAAAACAGTTAAAGTACAAAAGCAGTCATGAACAGCCTAACGGTTTATTTCACATTAAACGTGAACTTCTTCATGTGTTTCCTTGTTTTAAAAGCAGCAGCACCCACACATGTTGAACGGCTGGAGGACGTGAACGCACATCAACAGTTAATTCAAACTTACGTACTATTTACTAATACGTTTATTATTTATCGTTTTAAAAAAAAGATTTCTCCTCCATTTCTCCTCACAGCCTAACATCTTCGCTGAGGATTAGTCTAATATTATCAGAGTGACTGGATGATAACTGATGACAGAGAAGTAAGGAGAAGCGCTATGGATTGATTATCTGGCTATTGTCTATCGCAGTGCATTCTGGGATTTATAGTATCTCCAAGAATGAAGATTACCAGATTATCTGAAAAATTTATAAAAGGTGCACTTCAAAGGTCCAAAATGTGTTCAAGGAACCTTAACCCATGTGAAACCAGTTTCATGCTATGAAAGTTCCTTGTTAATTTTCAGCTTGGATTTTCGTTACAAAGTTTAAATTTCAATCCAGTCAACAATTAAATCACTTCACAATCATTGTATTATTTTTGAGTTTTAACACCTAATCATCCAAGGATGTGGAAGTATGTGATGGAATGCAACTAAAAGAGGGAATATGTGTTCAATGGAGTCCGGAGGGGACGGGGGAAAAAAAAAAAATTTAAACCTCTGCGTACTAATAAGTCTCACACCCGATGGCGAGCCGAGGCGAACAAGTGAGGGAAGTGACCTCATCATCTCATGCACCCCATAATTCCCACCTCCAAGTGCCAGTATAGCGTATATGTATACAAACCAATTACATGGATCGAGATCGGACTTACAAATGTGGCTCCTACACCAAGACTTGTGAGTGCACGACATCAAAAAACTGATTGCCTCAAATGTTTTTAGTCCTGCTACCAGAAATGAGTTTTCAGGCTACTTTTCGTTCAACACGCTCCCCCTCGTTGGACAATGCCGTGTCAAAACCAGAGCAAAGCCTTCACCTTTTGCCCCGCTATCTCTCTCTCTCTCCTGCTATTGTCAACCCCCTGTACTGGTGTTAAAGTAGCCTCTTTATGCCTTTCTATGTTCCATCTTTGCTTCGCTCTCTCCTGATTGTCTGTCTCTCTTGTCTTGCTGGGCACCAAATAAGAGATTTTCAGAGCACAAATCACGAGCACAGCGGAGGGGTTCATTGGATTCACAAACAACGTGTAGAGGCACACTAGATGAAATGTAAAACAAGCACCTTGTACAGACCGCCCGGGTGGAACTGGAATAGACAATTCAACGCACCACTTACTGACACATTCAGAGAATTTGTACTTAGAGCACATATACAGCAGGTAGATGGACTATAAGCAATGGGCACTATTAAGACAATGTTCTGTAACACCAGTGACTATTTGAATGGGTTTCTATCCTGTTTTCTGCTGGGGGAGTCAAACAATTTCACTCCTCATATAAATAATCAAAAGTCAGAATCAGAACAAGTCAATCGTCTATTTATCTCCATCAGTGAGAGGTTCTCATTTATTTATTCTCATTTATAGGTTCTCTCTTATTAAACATGTCCACATTTCAACTGCACATTTAATTTAATTTAATATAATTTAATTTAATTGTATATAATGTTATTCTGTAATATGCTCTTTGCTGCTGTAACCCTGCAATTTCCCCATTGTGGGACTAATAAAAGGTTTATCTTATCTTATCTTATATTATCATTGGGCTCCACTGTCAATGAACACAAAGGCAGAATTCAAAGGGTTCTGTTCAAGCCATTTAAAGCACATGGGTTAAAATACACTCAGCATCTAACAGGAAAAAAAATTGCCCCAATGAAACCCATTAAAATGGCCATTTCTGATGAGACGGAGGATGTTCCATGTTATTAGGCTTTCATTCTACCCTCATGGCTTGAAATTGTAGCTTTTTAATATCAGTCATTATTTTCCATTGTTTGGCGTGAAGGGAAAATACATGTTATTTTCTTTGTTTCCTGTCGGGGCCATTTCTGGGGTGAAATTAACACAGTGAAGCGTCTTTGCATCCAAAACAGTGTATGAATGTTGGACATAGTTGTATATATATAAAAATAAAAGTAATCTGAGAATTTGCATTGATGTGCAGGTTTATGTGTCCAGCTAAGACAGGATAAAAAAATATTTATAATATAATATATTATGCAATATGTATATTATATTGTGCAGCAGTTAAACTATCAGTAGTTAAACACACACTTATCAGATTGCATAAATATTAGCATGCGTTACAGTATTGACTTTGCATGAGGATGCTTGCGTAAATTTGTAGAGGAAAGAAAAAAGAAATAATAATAAATGAAGGGGGACATTATGTAGACAGCCACCACCACTAAATAGTTAAAACCCTGAAAAACAATGAATATTTGATCAATTTGGCTAAGACTGATGTTTATCAAGATAATCAAAAGGAAATTACATTTCCATATAAATGTTTTATAGCAGTAATTGGTAGAAAAAGAGTTCTTTAACTCTAATACCAAACAAAAGTACTGAAGCGCTGCTGTTACCTATACCTCAAATCTCAAGAATGTTTGAATAGAAAGAAAGAAAATCCGCTTTACATGTACGATATAGAAAATAATTCCTAGTTTGTATTTCCGTCAATGAAAACAGCCAAATAAAAAAGGTAAAAATTCTGAAAATGAACACATATTTATATGATATTTTATTCATAATTGATTCATCAATGTTTATAAATAAAACACCCAGTATAAAAAATGTATTATTATTCAATAATGAATAATTAATTTAATAATTAATTGTATAACATATAATTCTAAACAGCTTTTTGCTGTATTTTCCACACTGTATTTTCCACACTGTATTTTCCACACTTCTCGCCCAGTAGAGAATAATACCAGGTTACAAGATGTGTTGGCAGAATATAATCAAGCGGGATGCCAAGAAACTTGTGAAACTATTGAGAGATAAACTAGTTGTGCCTGCTCGTTCTGCCCGAGGGATTCAACCCAGTAGGTGAGGGATGGCCTCATTTTGTGTGAGTGGAACTCCAGCAAGCAATCTGCCCACGAACTTGTGAAACACTGAGATCCGGCCGGAGTTGTGCTGTAACGCCATCTTCACCCCCAAACCCACCCAAAGCCGGTCACGTCACACTGCAGTGGTTGAAATGCGGCAGAAGCTGTCTGGCACGGATGAGAGGTACCACGATCCTAAATCCTCAAGTGGACAACCGGCACTCGGGTGTCGTCTTGAACATGGCTCATAACCATTATTGGGGTTAATGGAGAAAACCTAAGCCAGCACAGCGCCTGCTGGTGCCGTATGTCCTGTAGGCACCGACGCCTGATTGTAAGCATCAATGTAACTGGGTGTCCCTTTTTTTATATCGCCGAAATGTCAGGGATATTATGGAATTGTCATGACATGGTCTTTCATAGAATATACACTTATCTACAGTATATACACCCATCATTAATATTATTCAAAGAGCTGTACTGCTTTACACTTATCAAAGGGTCACCTGATCGGATTGGAGGGCCTGGCCTGAGAACACAGTCGTCAAATATAAAGCCAGAAAGAGCATCAGTTCTGCACAGTTTTGCAGGTCAGGAAAGAAGGTAACTTGCTTATTAGATTAGATTAAGTTATATAAATAGCAAAACCAAGATAAACAACATATTAGAGTGTTACTTTAATGGTCCAATATGTGTCCTGGTCCATTTACAAACCCAATAACAAAGTCAAACTGGGTAAATCCCATGAAGAGTGGGTGATTTGACATTGATTTTAAGGGTGTGACTTTAAGCAGACCAGACATCTCTGAGTCACTTATTGGTCCAGAATCTCCATTAACTCAGAAAGGACTGCGTTGGTGAAAAAACTGAGGGCAGTCCAAAACTCTGGGAAGAAATATAACTCTGCAACGCACAGATGAGTCCTGGGGATCTCAGTGAGAGCCTATAACTAGTGTAAAATCTAAACCCACGCTCACTAGCAAGAACGACGGTGAGTGATGACACGCACAGCAACGTTAAGGAGGCCTTACACAGATAAGGCGTACGGAAGCAAGAAAGACTCCTGGGAAATAAAGCTATTTATACCTGGAATGGAATGAGGAGCTGAGTATCGTCATGGAGTGACATCAGACGGGAGTTTTGGCAATTGGAACTGTTACACAACTCTTTTTATCCACTTTAATTGGTGTTAATCAGTGCAGTCTCTACCAGGACAAACTTTAGGCTCTGTGCCTGCTAAGAGTCCATTTTTAGGTTTTAGTTAGACAGAGCTATAAAAAAAGGAGGTAAAAAAAATCCGCTCACAGGGGACACACAAAATTCAGACCATTTAAATTGAATTAGTGGATATACATGGCTGCTTTGGCAGGAAAGGATTGATGGTGTTCATAAAGGAAAGAGAGAAAGCGAAGGGGAGAGAGAAAGAGAGAGAGACCACAGCATAGAGCGACGTATGATGGTGCATGGAGTGCGTCTTTGAAGAAACCCAAGGTGACATCGAATGAACTTAATACTGCCAGAGTGTTGGATGACTTCCCCACTTAAATCCAAAGATTCAGAGATACAACTGATAAAAATGATTTTAATGTGTAATTTTGTGACCCATTCAAAATGTGTCATGATCCGACACATCCGGTGGCCCGATTCTAATATTATAAATCCGTTGACTGAATCTCAAATTCTGCAGCCTTAACTCATGAGACTCATGCCCGGCCTGTGTCCTTTTAACGTAACCTTACAGTTGTTTGCTAAAATAGAAAACATGCGACGCGATGTTGCACATCACTTTATCCCCCATGGTCAGATATTTGAAATCTTCATCGCCCTGCCGCATCCGCGTCCTTCTCCGCCGCTGACCCTTTGTGCTATCACCATAAATCAGAAAAATCTGTCATGGATCATTCTCAAATTTTATACCCACGGAGACCTTGGGGCAAGGAAGAACTGGATTGATTTTCTGAACTTTCAGCTTTATATTTCTCACACTAGGGGAATCTCTATCTCCATATATTTTCAGGCCATAATTTCTCAACTGCTGGTCTGATTTAGTCGGAATTTGGTGCGTATGAGTCAGATTGTGTTTTACTCTTCTAGTAAGTCATATTTTACTCCTATTTAATAATAAACACTTTCTGATAGAACTTCCTAACCGTTGGTCCGATTCAGTGCAGATTTGGTGCATATCAATCTGTGTGAGATCCAACCCGGACTTTATCGTATCTTAACTCTAATAGTTATAGTTTCACTTACTGAGGGGAGCTTTCTTCCCCCCACAAACACTGTTTTTCGAAACATAGCATTTAATTGTAGGAGCTCAATCTGGGGTGATTGCTTGTACAACAAAGGGGATTGGTTTTTTTTGCAGATATACCCTTGCTGCTGGGGACGACAGTGCAGGCCTAGCTGTCAAAGACTCATAATGTAGTTGAGACTGAAGACTTGTGACACCCAAAAAGTTGGGTGCTTTCATATTTCAAGGAAGTATGGAACTGTCATGTCAGAATTCACAAAATTAAAGTCAGGGGCTTTAAGTTGAAGTAGGAATCTCTGCCTACTGATGAGGAACAGTAAAGTTTTATAAATATTTATTTCACTTTGTTAGAGCCGTGTGATGAAGATTGATCATCCAAAATGCTTTTTTCACTTTTTCCGTGGCCAGATAACTTGTTCCAACTCACACACACACACACAGACACACCACACACACTCACCACACACACACTCACTTGTATCCACTATGTAAATAACTTGAATTGGTATTCATTGGTAGGTGAAAAGAGTGTGAAGAACAGAGATTTGCAAGTGAAAAGAAAGAAAGTACACTTCTCCTCCAAATGGGACAACCACACGCACACATACACACTCTGGACATAAGTTATTTTCAAACGTGCGATTGAAGTGTTCAGTGTGAAGTGCCACCTCTTCCAATTCAATTTCTGCTTGTGTGCCTCCCGGATCCTCTCTCTCTCTCTCTCTCTCTCTCTCTCTTTCCTGCTCCCTCCATCCCTCTCCGGTGTTTCACTCCGTCTGCTCGGTAAAACGGACTCTTGTACTTCTCCTTTCCTTTTTTGTTTTACCCTATATGTCCCCCCCCCACCCCCCCATCATATCTGTCTTTGCATCGCCCTCTTCACCATCCACTTCTCTGTTTTTCTTTCTTTCAAGCCGTAACGCTCTCCTCGCCTCCTCTCTGTCCTTCACTTTCCATTCTTGACAAAACAACACAGAGGTTGAGTTAATGATGTGCTTCTGCTTGGATCTGCCTCAGCTGCATATTCACCACAACATTTACCATATTATTATTTATATACCGGGATGTTTTACATATCGCAGAATCTACAATCATTTCCTGCGATTGCATTTTCATTTCATTGTCTTCTCTCCTGCCGCCGTGGCTCCCTCAGAGAAGAGACATGTGCTGACTTGCACTGCTTAACTCAGCCCAGAAAAACCCGGGTGAGAACATCAGCCAAATGACTAAACTGCAGTTACGATGCAAACTCTTGCTAAAATGTTCTCATTACTTTGGCAAGTACTTTTGACACACTAGCAACCCTAAGTGCTAACTAAATGCGTGTGATTGTTGGAGGGAAGGTTGTTTGGACTCATGAATATGTCATCCGTTAGACTTGCGTGTATTTTGCCAGCTGAGTGTAAATACTTGTAGTCAAATGTGCATTTTCCATGTTTACCGTGTGCGTCAAACCTAAAGTGCATAACTTTTTTTCATACAAACAAATGCCCTTGCAAATCCTTGCCAAACCGTCTCACCCAGCGCTGACAGAATATGAAATGCTCTCCGGTCATTCCCTAGCCAGATTTGTTGCCCTAAGCGCTATCTGGTTATTGTAATACAGTAAATTTAAGCAATAAAATATATTAACACAAACATATACATAATCCAGCTTTTTCTTATTTTCTTCACTTGTAATAATTATCTGTTATGTATGATTTTTTTTTTTTAAATATACATAACAAAAACAGTGTTTTTATCTTTATATTAATTAATCATTAATCATCATCATTATCAACCACACATATAACAATAAAATAATAATATCCATAAAGATATGAATATAATTTTTTATATTTGTCTGAACATTTAATGTGTTCTACAACTTCTGGCTGTTATGAATTAAACCTATCAATTTATATTAAATTAAAAACATTAAATTATAGGCAAATATAAATTGATATTTGACCATAAATTCAAACTTTCATGACCATCAGCCGGTCAGATTGCTGCCGCTGTTCATCAGACATGAATGCAGCCTGAAGAAAAAACATGTTCACAAACATCAGTGAATGACAATAAAGACTCTATCTGGAAAATCAGCTTCATTGAATGTCCAGTATGAGCGCTTACAGAAAATAAATGAGTGACTGAATGAATGAAAGTCCAGAAGAAGCTGCTGGTGCCGTATGTCCTGTAGGCACCGACGCCTGATTGTAAGCATCAATGTAACTGGGTGTCCCTTTTTTTATATCGCCGAAATGTCAGGGATATTATGGAATTGTCATGACATGGTCTTTCATAGAATATACACTTATCTACAGTATATACACCCATCATTAATATTATTCAAAGAGCTGTACTGCTTTACACTTATCAAAGGGTCACCTGATCGGATTGGAGGGCCTGGCCTGAGAACACAGTCGTCAAATATAAAGCCAGAAAGAGCATCAGTTCTGCACAGTTTTGCAGGTCAGGAAAGAAGGTAACTTGCTTATTAGATTAGATTAAGTTATATAAATAGCAAAACCAAGATAAACAACATATTAGAGTGTTACTTTAATGGTCCAATATGTGTCCTGGTCCATTTACAAACCCAATAACAAAGTCAAACTGGGTAAATCCCATGAAGAGTGGGTGATTTGACATTGATTTTAAGGGTGTGACTTTAAGCAGACCAGACATCTCTGAGTCACTTATTGGTCCAGAATCTCCATTAACTCAGAAAGGACTGCGTTGGTGAAAAAACTGAGGGCAGTCCAAAACTCTGGGAAGAAATATAACTCTGCAACGCACAGATGAGTCCTGGGGATCTCAGTGAGAGCCTATAACTAGTGTAAAATCTAAACCCACGCTCACTAGCAAGAACGACGGTGAGTGATGACACGCACAGCAACGTTAAGGAGGCCTTACACAGATAAGGCGTACGGAAGCAAGAAAGACTCCTGGGAAATAAAGCTATTTATACCTGGAATGGAATGAGGAGCTGAGTATCGTCATGGAGTGACATCAGACGGGAGTTTTGGCAATTGGAACTGTTACACAACTCTTTTTATCCACTTTAATTGGTGTTAATCAGTGCAGTCTCTACCAGGACAAACTTTAGGCTCTGTGCCTGCTAAGAGTCCATTTTTAGGTTTTAGTTAGACAGAGCTATAAAAAAAGGAGGTAAAAAAAATCCGCTCACAGGGGACACACAAAATTCAGACCATTTAAATTGAATTAGTGGATATACATGGCTGCTTTGGCAGGAAAGGATTGATGGTGTTCATAAAGGAAAGAGAGAAAGCGAAGGGGAGAGAGAAAGAGAGAGAGACCACAGCATAGAGCGACGTATGATGGTGCATGGAGTGCGTCTTTGAAGAAACCCAAGGTGACATCGAATGAACTTAATACTGCCAGAGTGTTGGATGACTTCCCCACTTAAATCCAAAGATTCAGAGATACAACTGATAAAAATGATTTTAATGTGTAATTTTGTGACCCATTCAAAATGTGTCATGATCCGACACATCCGGTGGCCCGATTCTAATATTATAAATCCGTTGACTGAATCTCAAATTCTGCAGCCTTAACTCATGAGACTCATGCCCGGCCTGTGTCCTTTTAACGTAACCTTACAGTTGTTTGCTAAAATAGAAAACATGCGACGCGATGTTGCACATCACTTTATCCCCCATGGTCAGATATTTGAAATCTTCATCGCCCTGCCGCATCCGCGTCCTTCTCCGCCGCTGACCCTTTGTGCTATCACCATAAATCAGAAAAATCTGTCATGGATCATTCTCAAATTTTATACCCACGGAGACCTTGGGGCAAGGAAGAACTGGATTGATTTTCTGAACTTTCAGCTTTATATTTCTCACACTAGGGGAATCTCTATCTCCATATATTTTCAGGCCATAATTTCTCAACTGCTGGTCTGATTTAGTCGGAATTTGGTGCGTATGAGTCAGATTGTGTTTTACTCTTCTAGTAAGTCATATTTTACTCCTATTTAATAATAAACACTTTCTGATAGAACTTCCTAACCGTTGGTCCGATTCAGTGCAGATTTGGTGCATATCAATCTGTGTGAGATCCAACCCGGACTTTATCGTATCTTAACTCTAATAGTTATAGTTTCACTTACTGAGGGGAGCTTTCTTCCCCCCACAAACACTGTTTTTCGAAACATAGCATTTAATTGTAGGAGCTCAATCTGGGGTGATTGCTTGTACAACAAAGGGGATTGGTTTTTTTTGCAGATATACCCTTGCTGCTGGGGACGACAGTGCAGGCCTAGCTGTCAAAGACTCATAATGTAGTTGAGACTGAAGACTTGTGACACCCAAAAAGTTGGGTGCTTTCATATTTCAAGGAAGTATGGAACTGTCATGTCAGAATTCACAAAATTAAAGTCAGGGGCTTTAAGTTGAAGTAGGAATCTCTGCCTACTGATGAGGAACAGTAAAGTTTTATAAATATTTATTTCACTTTGTTAGAGCCGTGTGATGAAGATTGATCATCCAAAATGCTTTTTTCACTTTTTCCGTGGCCAGATAACTTGTTCCAACTCACACACACACACACAGACACACCACACACACTCACCACACACACACTCACTTGTATCCACTATGTAAATAACTTGAATTGGTATTCATTGGTAGGTGAAAAGAGTGTGAAGAACAGAGATTTGCAAGTGAAAAGAAAGAAAGTACACTTCTCCTCCAAATGGGACAACCACACGCACACATACACACTCTGGACATAAGTTATTTTCAAACGTGCGATTGAAGTGTTCAGTGTGAAGTGCCACCTCTTCCAATTCAATTTCTGCTTGTGTGCCTCCCGGATCCTCTCTCTCTCTCTCTCTCTCTCTCTCTCTTTCCTGCTCCCTCCATCCCTCTCCGGTGTTTCACTCCGTCTGCTCGGTAAAACGGACTCTTGTACTTCTCCTTTCCTTTTTTGTTTTACCCTATATGTCCCCCCCCCACCCCCCCATCATATCTGTCTTTGCATCGCCCTCTTCACCATCCACTTCTCTGTTTTTCTTTCTTTCAAGCCGTAACGCTCTCCTCGCCTCCTCTCTGTCCTTCACTTTCCATTCTTGACAAAACAACACAGAGGTTGAGTTAATGATGTGCTTCTGCTTGGATCTGCCTCAGCTGCATATTCACCACAACATTTACCATATTATTATTTATATACCGGGATGTTTTACATATCGCAGAATCTACAATCATTTCCTGCGATTGCATTTTCATTTCATTGTCTTCTCTCCTGCCGCCGTGGCTCCCTCAGAGAAGAGACATGTGCTGACTTGCACTGCTTAACTCAGCCCAGAAAAACCCGGGTGAGAACATCAGCCAAATGACTAAACTGCAGTTACGATGCAAACTCTTGCTAAAATGTTCTCATTACTTTGGCAAGTACTTTTGACACACTAGCAACCCTAAGTGCTAACTAAATGCGTGTGATTGTTGGAGGGAAGGTTGTTTGGACTCATGAATATGTCATCCGTTAGACTTGCGTGTATTTTGCCAGCTGAGTGTAAATACTTGTAGTCAAATGTGCATTTTCCATGTTTACCGTGTGCGTCAAACCTAAAGTGCATAACTTTTTTTCATACAAACAAATGCCCTTGCAAATCCTTGCCAAACCGTCTCACCCAGCGCTGACAGAATATGAAATGCTCTCCGGTCATTCCCTAGCCAGATTTGTTGCCCTAAGCGCTATCTGGTTATTGTAATACAGTAAATTTAAGCAATAAAATATATTAACACAAACATATACATAATCCAGCTTTTTCTTATTTTCTTCACTTGTAATAATTATCTGTTATGTATGATTTTTTTTTTTTAAATATACATAACAAAAACAGTGTTTTTATCTTTATATTAATTAATCATTAATCATCATCATTATCAACCACACATATAACAATAAAATAATAATATCCATAAAGATATGAATATAATTTTTTATATTTGTCTGAACATTTAATGTGTTCTACAACTTCTGGCTGTTATGAATTAAACCTATCAATTTATATTAAATTAAAAACATTAAATTATAGGCAAATATAAATTGATATTTGACCATAAATTCAAACTTTCATGACCATCAGCCGGTCAGATTGCTGCCGCTGTTCATCAGACATGAATGCAGCCTGAAGAAAAAACATGTTCACAAACATCAGTGAATGACAATAAAGACTCTATCTGGAAAATCAGCTTCATTGAATGTCCAGTATGAGCGCTTACAGAAAATAAATGAGTGACTGAATGAATGAAAGTCCAGAAGAAG
>VRLP01001475.1:0-126956 GCA_009660295.1 Lophius piscatorius
TCAATCACACTATTTCATAATGTTTGACATTATGATGCTCGGACCTTCGCTTGAGGAAATTTTCTCTCACTGGACCTCTTAAAATTTTAGTTGAATACCCCTGATCTAGATGTATTATTCCAGCTCTGTTCTGCATCTGTGCCGGGAAGAGCTCCACTCTGAGAGACACAACAACAGCAGACTAAAGCAGACCTGCACCTTCCTCACGTAGATATCAGACTCCACTTTTCCCAGCCCTCGGTCGGCCTGAGGCTGTTTGATCTGATAACAGGCTGACGTGGGGGTGAAAATACTTGATAGACCAGCGGCTGCAGGCGTTTAAAGCCTGTGTGAAACGCAGCAGATGGGAGGCGTACTCTGAACTTTACACGTCAGTGTAGGAGGAAAAATCCAAGTGACCTTGGCTTTGGTGCGTGTGTGTGTTCAGGAGTGACTTTTCCCACATATGGAGATATCGGTGACGACCTTTGAACCGAGAATGCGCTGAACGTGCTGGAAACTCCCCACCAGCAAGCGAAATAAAAGACTTTCCTCTTCATCCGGGATTCAAAGCGTTTTACGAAAAATAACGTGCATGTTTATAAGAATGTCAGGTGTTTATTGACTCATTCCTGCCGGATTCATTTCGACATTTATATTTTAAGAAACTTCATTACCTTCAGTCCATTTCAGGTATTCAAGTATTTTGAAGTTTTTTTCATATATCGCTTCATTTTTCATTTAGAGGCTGTAATTAATACTCGGAAAACATTCAGTAACCCGTCCAACGTCAGATATCAGATATGCCGATTCCAGCAAGAGGTGATAATGGGCCCGACCAGAACCCCATGCGATGGTGCACACGTACATCCTGTTACGCCGACGTTTTCATTTTTATGTGGACATGCTTACATGTCCTCCAGCTTTATGCTGGTGGCATGAGCGACTTTGGGAAGTCAGATTTAGTCTTTAACTACGTCAGTCAGCAGCTACCCACAGAACCCTCACATGGAGAGATGAGTGCTGAGTGACGCTTAAGTCACGTGATTTCTGCTATAACTGTTACCAAACAAAAACAAAAACAAAAACAACAGATGTCCACGAATGAAAGTGGTCCTACAGTTCTACTATATGTCTTGACAGCGTCTTCCAGACCGTTTCCTCTAAACTACGACTAAACCTTCTGTTCCTACAGCAAGAAGAAACCTGTAGAGTGTGATGCTCCGTTATTTTTCCTGATACTGCAGTGGTCCCATGTTTTGAGATTTTAGGGAAGGCAGAAATTCGCCTCACATGTTTGGTAAAACCTGAGTCTGGTCTATGACACGTTTTTGGGGGCAGAACGTATCTCTTTTTTTTTTTTATCAATAGAATCAAATATTTGCTGATAACCAAAGATACGCGCAGCTGAAACTACTAATTGAATCAGAACATGCATTCTTAGTGAGTTTTTGAGTTCTGGACTTCTGGGAGTCTGACGGCATTGAGGAAGCAGAGAGTCCCGGTCCCGGAAGCTGAACCAGCTGCCCGGTACATTTTTGTCCATCGAGGTCATGAAGGCATATCTCCACGCCTCTCCCTCAATCAACGGGGGATCATTGCCACCGGCCCCTCTACGAATTAATTAATTACTTTTGGGTCCCTGAGAGCGAAATAACAATTTTCTGCTGAGTCAGAGAAAAAGAGTGACGGCTAATGAGTGCCTGCAAGAACGCGAGACACCAGAACTTATAATGTCCAACAGTCGGGTCAGTTTTTTCTGTTCATTCGATTCACTTCCTGCTATTGAAAGAGAGTCCCTGTTGTTAAGCACTGAATGTTTGCGCCGTGCCAGTGGGTCAAAGGGAACTCAATCCACGGGACCGTCACGCTGCTGAATGAACCCACCGCGCTCTGACATGCCGCGATTTGCACTTTCCAATAACTTAGTCATTTTTGCTGTAAAGTTTGAGAGCAACAAAAATAAAGAACGTACTACAAAGAAAAAATAAATGCATGATGAGAGGACAACATCAACAAAGAATTTATTAAACAGCGCCGGCTCTAAACTGAGAAGAGCTGCGACTTGGTCGAAAAAACAAATATGACGCAATGTGCAAATGTTGATTCATTAATGATTCGGGTCCCATGCAGAAGCTTCATGTTCAATAAATGATATCACACTGTTGGGAAATGAAACTACCACCTTTGCCCTACATGTTTCTCAAGTCTTTGCTCCTGTTTTGTCGGGCCACTGATGGGGATTGGACTGTTCTGTCTGAGGGACCCGGGATAGTCGGACCTGGTAGACCGGCCCTGGCGTTGTAAGCATGCAGTGATCCGACTGGATCTGAAGGGGAAGGTACTGGGATGAGACTGGCGCCTGAGCGTGCCGGGACCTTCTCTGTTATAACAGACCCGTCTGTAATAAACCCATATATTTACAGAACACGGCCGACACTCCTCCAGTTCATTCCTTTTCCTCAAATGATCGTCAGACTAGATTTTTCTTCATCACACACGGTTTATACTGAATATATGAAAATGTATCCAGCCCTTTAAAGTTTAACAGAATTTGTGTAAACGTTTGACATCCTGTGCAGCTCCGGCAGAATCTTCCATGAATGTCCTGAACACGGACCTGAGCTTTGATGAGGGGGCTGATAACCGGGTCAATCGGTACTGGACTGTTGAACGGAGAGAGTGATTGCAGAGTGTTTACCTCGCCCCTGTATGCTACATTCAGAAAAACAACCCCACACACACCCATAGCGGAACAGTATCTCTGAAGTTCAGAAGACTTCCTGAGGTTCGGCGCCGCTCGCCCTCTGAGCATTTTAACAGCAAGACTTTGTGACAGAGTTGTTAAATCTTATAGTGTAGACGGGGGACAAATTTAAACATCTATTTATTGCCCACTATACGAGTTTCCAGGACCCTCTGTGTGTGTGTGTGTGTGTGTGTGTGTGTGTGTGTGTGTGCGCGCGTGTCCAGCAGCTGCTGCCAGAGCTGAGTGACCCGCTTTTTTCGAAGAGCTGCCTCTTCTGCAGCCACCCTGTCTGCTGTTAACACAGGATTATGTCATCGTACGTGATGTCAGAGTTGAGTGTTATGACATCACTACAGCATTATAGCGTTGTGTAGTCATTCTATAGTATAGAATAGAATTCTCTTCTATAGTATAGAATGACTACGTAACAATAGAATCTACAGGAATGACGTAGAGGCAGAGACTAATTGTTCAGTAGGAACATAAACTCAATCAGTAGGTTGAAACGCAAGAGACTTGGGCGACATCTTTCAAACAAACACTTTCTTATTTAGTAGAAATGGAAGTAATTTTGGGCGGGCGCAGAGGATTTCCTTCCCAACAAGGATTCCGATGTTTAACCTTACTGGTTTTCACCATTTTCTATTGTCTATATGATTATTTTATCAACACAGTCTTACTCTGTTACTTTGTTGGAAGAGAACTACATAAAATAAAGTTTATTATGGTTATTATTATTTACTAATAAAGAAGAATGTGTTATTACCACGGCCAGGTAACGATCAAACGGGTGTGTTGCTGCTCCGACAGCAGAAATATGCTACACTGTTTTTCTGTGGATGTGCTTTAAAAAAATCAGGTATAATTCGGTTCAGCACCAACTCAGCCACGGACCTTCTCCGGGTTTCAACAAGTCAAATTTAAGACCATTATTATTACAATTTAAGACCTATTCCACGTCCAATCTGGCAATAAAGTACTAAGAAGTTGCAGCGGTATTCACAAAGGTTTCCTGGCACCGACTTCAAACACGCGTTTAATTGACTGATCTCTAACAAAAAGTTATTGAATTTACATTTCCTGGTTTAATTACTGAGACTTACAGTTTGAGGAGAGAGATGTCGGAAACATTATCTTTACAATCCCCGTAAAGTTTGTCCAAACAACACCAGCACACCACACACATATACACACATATATACACACACATATACACACACACCAAAAGTACATATACCCACACTACACACATATACACACACGTATACACACATATATATATATATATATATATACACACAGACCACACATACATATACCCACACCACACACATATACACACACACAAGTACATATACCCACACTAGACACATATATACACACCACACACATATATATACATATATATATATATATACATATATATGGATCGCTGCACAGCAGAGCAAAGCAATTCCTGTGCGACATGCTGCTGAAAACCCAGCAAACCTGTTTGTGTAGACTGTCATTCGTCCGGGACACGGTAGACCGGGAGAGTTGAATTTGAAGCAATTGGAATTCTGTTTAATCTCTTTAACCGCTCATCCATCTCATCTCAACTCCCCACCCATTCTATCTGATGGGTGGGGAGTTGTGTGTTTCTTTCAGCATACTCTCCACCACTGCTGGAGACTAAGTGCTAAACTCAAGTCACAGAGTGTTTTGGCGGGGGGGAAAGTCCAATAGTTCAGAATTACTGAAAGTGAGTGTATATAACAGTTTTAATGCTCATCCCTACTAGTTAGTCCATCTGGTTCATCTCTTTACGCTTTGATTTGGTGAAGTCATTGAGCTATTTCCTCTGATGCTGCTTCAAACGCTCAATATGGCCGCTGGTGTAAAAATAGATCAACACCTTCCAAAACTAAAGCCTCTACTGACTTTATCCTCCCCCACTATTAGAGATAAAGTCTTTGCCTCTCTATGAGAGTGAGTGGCATTGTTAGCATAGAACAACTTCTTGGAAATCCTTCTGTTTTGCAGTTAACCAAAAGGCCGGTTTCTGGAAAAACCTGAATTTCAAAATCTGTGTTTTTTCAATGGAAAGTAGAAATGGACCTTTTTGGCACTTTGGACCCGGCAATCTTTCCCCCATGTTATGCACAGTACAGTACAAACGTAGTTTAGATAAAGTTTCTCAAGTGGAAAAACATTCATAGCATATTGACTGCTAGTATATCTGCAAACAACATATCTATGCCTGCTTCAGTCAGTTTTAAAGAACATGAACTCTGAGGATCAGAGTATCATGAACATAGTTCCAGTATTGTAACGTCGTACATGTGGAGACATGTTTGAATGCATGTGTGTTGTATGTAATATTGGCGGCTTCTTTGAAGAAATAAATGGGATTCTGGGTTTTCAAACTTTCAAACTACCTTTCAGTCAGTAAAAGAATCAAGCTAGAACTTTTCTCCTCTGACAGCCACGTTCGGACCACTGCTCTTGGAATTGTCCTTACCTTGATGCCCTCGATCGGTTCCTCTCCCTTCCACAGGTCCTTCTCATAGTAGAACAGGCCGTCGTTGATTGCTTTGACCAGGTCTGACGTGAGCTTGGCTCTGGATTCGTGGTTTCCTGTCCGGTCCCCACCGGGGTGCTTACGGACATATGGAGGCGTCTGGGTGACGATGAGGATCTTGTTAACGTCTTGGTCATCCAGCTCATAGTCTGAGTCGTCCTCGTCTGACCAGTCGGTAAACTTGTTCTTCCGGGGCGCCATCTGCTCCATCTCTTCATCAAACAGGAAGTCCAGTTCTTCCTGGTCGGGCTCAGCCTGCGCAGGAGTCTGGTGGCGGTGTGAGGGCGCCTCGCTGCGTTGTTCCTGGGCAGAGGAGGGACAGCAATTAGCGAAGGAATTGATGAGAGGAGCTTTTAGTCAACGGGAGAGGATGTCAGCACGAGAGGAGTTGCCATTTTAAATCATTTGTGAAGACATGTTTGTAGGTGAGCTTTGCGGCCGGGAAATTCATCGTAGAAGAATGAGAACCTCCATTCAGACGTCCGTACCATCTCAATGCTGAGGAACAACAACTCCCCGACGTTTTCATTCAGAACATCAACCGCTGTTACATTTTCGTGTGTAGGGTGAATGTACATGTGAATTAGAGCAAGTGAGAGAGAGAGAGAGAGAGAGAGAGAGAGAGGTGGATTGTCTGCCGGCGTGTCTCGTGGCACAAAGGTGAGGTGTATAAAATTCTGTGATCTTGTTGAGGAGCCTGTCTAGTGATGAAGTTCCATTATTCTATAAATAGATACATAGAAATATAGATATAGATGGGCCGTACACACATACACACATGTGCCATGCGCCTTTTTCTGCAAGGATTTTATTTTAAGAGTAAAAACCTGGTATCTGTGGGGATTTATGGGTCCTTTTACTAAATACAGATATATTTCAAACAATTCATATATTCAACATAGTCAAAGTTTATAGAAAATACACACTATTTCCCAGGAATGAATGGTTGGAGACTTTGGTTTAGGAACAGGTGTAAAAAAAAAAAACAGAATTAGAAACACTTTAGGCAAGACGGTAAATACGAGAGATGAAATGAGTGCGCAGAAGAAAAAGAGGCAGAGGAAAAGAGGCGATGAGCGGGTGAGAAGAGGAACTACTCAACTGCAGAGCAGCGGTGGTCGGGTTGGAGCACTGAGGGAGAAGAGGAGCTGAGAACACACACATCATCGCTGACGTGCTGTCGGCAGAAAGGTGGAGGATGCCACAGCGAGGACAGCGAGAGCAGCGGGGTAACAGAGGATAAAGGACAAGAGATGAAGTGAAATGTGAAAAAGAAAGAATGGGATGGAAGGATTATGTGGGAAAGACCACGGCATGCCTAAGAGGGGAATTCCTCGGGAGGCTCAGTACCTTTGCCTTTCCCGAGGGCTGTCGGTGGCGTTTCTCCACCTGGATCCAGGCGTCGGGGTCGGGTTTTGGGGCAGGCGGGTCTTTCAAGGCGTCTGTGGCCGGAGGCGACTCCTGGCTGCCGGAGCTGGTTTCAGCCGAATCCTGAGGCTCAGCAGACTCGGGAGGAGTCTTCATCACGGGCGGTGAAACTGAAAGACCCGACACATCATCTTTAGAAACCACACTGTCGGCTCACATTCAGCCGCCAAGGTGCTCAAGACTGAACCCTGAGCGCTGCTCAAGATTCTGTGTCTTCAAACGTGGCCCGACAGCACAACTGATAGAAAACAGGTTTTTGAAAATTAGTTTTGTTCTACAAACATTGAAATAAGTGTTTGGGTTCTTTTTCTTTCTTTTTTTTTTATTAAGCCCCGTAGAAATCAGAGGAGGAATCTGATCCGTCCTCTTTTGGTTTAAGACTTCTGGTATAGGACATTAGAAGACGTTAGACGTTTCTCACTCCTTCTTATGGAATCCCACATGAAGACTACATTCTTTTATTTTTGTGATCTTAAGAACCGAAGTCGTCCCTGTTGTGTATCGGGGCATCGGACGTAACCCGGTAGAACCACAGACTGGTTGGTTACACTCTAGTGATGTTTTAGTGAAACTATTCTTTTCTACATTTTTGATTGGGGTTCTCCTCCCATGTGGACGTGCCTGGAAACCCTCCAAAGGGAGGCGTCCTGATCAGATGCCTGAACCACCTCAACCGCCTCCTTTTAGGTCAAAGGAGCAGCGGTTCCAGTCCGAGCTGCCTCCGGATGTCTTTGCTCTGCACCTTATCTCTATCCTGCATTGATTAAATGTTTTAATGGCTTAATTTTAGTACGCTGTAGGGAAACTGCAGCGGAATAGTTTTTGTGGTAATGAATTAATCGGAGAACACTAAAGTGATTTAGAGTCGCGTTATTGAGTTTGTTTTCACTGATAAAGACAACCCCGTAATAATTAAGATGTATGATTTGTCCAAACTAGTTCCTGTAGAAGGACCTCCAGGAGATCCTATTGGGCTTCCCTGAATTATATTCTGACCATTCAGTATTCAAGTTCTGTAAATTCACCCGAATTTACAGAAAAACATATTTTCCCATTAAAGATCGCAAACTGTTGCATTTGTAGTTTATGTGTTTGAGACTATTTTCAGCAGCTCTTTAAACTCTCTCGCTCTAGTCAGGGACTATTAGAGGCAGCAGATGGACGTCAACCGTTTGATTGGGCGACTGCATGAAAAACACAAAACATCAGCATTCCTCCCTTTGGTGTAGCCGCGGACTGACCCGAGTTTGTGGAGCTGAGTGTCTGTCGAGGAACAAACTCAGGACAGTTGATGAGCTGGGAGAAGTCGGTTCGAGGCGACCCCACGATGGCGGGGGCGGGGATGGGCCAGCGCTCTGGGTCGACCTTACAGCGAATCTTGTCGTCAACCATCACCACCTCTTTGCTGCTCTTCAGAGCCTGAGGAATCAGAATGAAAAAACGGGCTTTTGACTCTGATGCTCGGAGCAGACACATCGCCGAGGGAGGAGTCTAACATCTTCTCCCTTGAAACCTGCTGAGGCGTGACCTTACCTCCATGATGAGGTTGATGTCCATGGTGAGGGCCTGAACCCTATGGAAGCTGGCGATGAGAGAGATTGGGAGGAAGCCCTGCGCGTCCATCTTTCTCCTCAGGAAGAAGTCTCGCTCCAGGTTGTGGAGACTGAAGTAGTACTCGCTGCAGGAGGACATCGAGAACATCGGTCAATCGGGAGAAAAGGACATCCAGGAGAATTACGTTTATATTTGAGTTCAAGCAAACTTAATGTTCGTTCGTTTGATGACAGCAGAAACGTGTGAACGGTAACACAGGAACATAAATATGAAATCTGTACAGTGTACATGACAGGAAACAACAGCAAAGAACAACCAGCGTCTATATTTAGAACAAATACATTTTTGTCACTTATTTGTGAAATTGTATTTTAAGTATGAGATCAAAGAGCAGTTAAAACGGTTTTGGCCTCATTTGCAGAAATATTTAAAGATCTCATGTGTAAGATTACGGGTTATCTCTTCCAATAAATAAATACAGCTCTCATAACTATGTTTTTGTTCATATATAAAAGCCTGAAAACGATTATTGTTTTTTTAAAGGCTAGTTTGGAAACGCCTTTTGGATCTACAGACCTCACCAGTGAATCTCACACACCTGTTAGAACAATGACAACTAATAACACAGCAGGGGCCGGCTTTAAAATACTGGTTTCCAGTATTTGAACTCCTCGGTGCTCGAATGAAAACAAACAACACAAGACAAACTGAAAAATAACTGCTGGATGCAGCTCAGGGAGAAACTGGCAGGTTTCATTCATATTTCTTCAACTTAAATCAAGAGGAAATGCTTCTTTTTCAGCTTGAATGTGTTTCACCTGGTTACCTTACTTCATGCAGGTGTGTCTTGGTCACCTGACAGACCCAACCCAGACAAACCCACCGACTGGCACCAATGACGTAACGCCTCTCGACGCATCAACCGCCTCACAGGAGGTTTAACACCTGACTCGGTAATAAACAAAGACACACGCTGTGACCTTCTTCTTCTCCACCTCGCACAAGGCTCATGGGAGCAGAAACTGAAAAGTTTCCTGGTCAATGATGAAGATGATGACTGTTTTTATACACCACTCAAAATAAAATCAAGGGAACGCCTAAATCATGCATCGGATCCTGACAACATATGGATCTGCTCCTAATAAGTTTGGCGGATGGTGTCCTGGGGGAACTCCTCCCAGAACCCGGACCGGGTCATCAGTGAGCTCTTGAACAGTCTGTGGTTCTACTTGTCAACTTCAGATGCAGCGGTACATCAAGGACGAGCAGACTACCTGGTCCACCGGAATAAGCTGCAGGTCCCACATCGTGGTGACAGTGGAGACAAAGACACCAGCAAAAATGCTGAACTAGAGAAGAATCAGTCAGGAAGGATGATGAGAGAGAAAGGTTCTGTGGCAACCACCTGCAGAACCAGAACCTTTTGTGGGTAGTTCTGCTGTTGCCTCTCCAGTGCGAAGGTGCACTGGACCTTCTGTCACTTTCATTCGCAACAAAGCATTTGAAACTGATTCGCAATAACCTGTTCTTCCTGAATGAGTGGATTTCACTCAAACCTTAATAATGACTTTGGCTTTGAAAGGGAAATGTATTTACGCAAAACTGTCACATCTTCTAAATATTCTTGTGAATCATAACAAATGAAGCGTTATCATCCTGGAAAACAAAAACCTGTAGCTGGAAAAGATTGGATGGACTGGATTTTGGTCTGAAAGCGTCGGCAGCACTTAAAGTCCCTGAAACACACACATGCATGCAGACACACACACACACACACACACACACACACACACACACACACACACACACACACACACACACACACACACACACACACACACACACACACACACACACACACACGCCTCTTTGTGTCTTGCTCAGCCTACGGGCGGTGGGTGGACAGTTCATGTCGAGTAACGCTGGCTGAGTGAGCCGCCTGAATAACACTGATGTAGACGAGAGAGGAACAGACAAGAATGTCACGTCTAACCCATCACCACTCTTTTTATCCGCTGACCCTCCAACCTCGTATTCTTTATATATATTTATATGTATTTTTCTTCCCCCTCACTCAGGCATCGGTATAATTCATCACCCATGCCCCCTGAGGCACTCGGTCTATATTTAGGGGTCTACCTCAGCCTCCAGTACTCTGAGTCTGCTGCTGTAATCAGGCCAGAGCTGTCCGTCAGACACAGAGACAACAGCGCCCCCTGTAGGACACACACCACAGAGGCACCACCTCATTTATATCCTACTTTCCTTCATCATTCTTCTTCTTCTTCATCCGTCGGTACCGCTCTACTTCTTCATACTTTTAGCTATAAAAACCATTCAACTATTAAAACGTTGAGCTACTTAACCACATGTCTGCTGTGACTCTTCACATTTAAGCCGTTTAACTTTTAAAGATATTAAGCATTTTATAACAGGAACATCACCAGTGAAATGAACGGAGCATTTCCCAGCATGCCTAGTGATGTTAGACGATGAGTGAGGTTGGCGGTACCATTAGTGGCGTCGCACTTGTGTGAGCAGATAACCCACTACCACAATTCTTATCACTAGGACTAACTCTTCTATTACTACAACTGCATCAAGCCGTCAGCCTCCACACCGCATTTTCTACTGGAAAAAGTTCCAAGTTCTCTTTCTACAATACTCATCGCTCTCAGTCACGCCGCCATGTTTGGATCTGAGCGGCAACAATGTTAATTGATGTTTCACTGCAGACTTACGTGGATTAGATACAACTGCCCTGAAACAGAGCTCCATAAACCAAACCAAAACAAAGTCTTAAATGAAAGGGGATGTGTTTCTTTTTGGGATGAATTATTGGATGGATTCAAAGTTGCTCACTTCCGTTGAGTCCCTTGAGGAGGCTGAGTAGTTACTTTTAGATGATCGTAAAAGAGATCTGTATCAGACACAGGAAGACGGCTCGTAGTTTTCACCAGCAGGTGAAGACGATGGCCGAAAGCGTAGGTAAGAAGTAAAACAACAATCATCATCCCGAAACAGGAGTTCTTTCTAATCTAAGTACTTTGTAAACAAGCGGCTTCCCTGGTGTAAAAACGCTAACTTTGAGCTTCATCAAACGGAAATCACCCAAAATCTGGTGATGACTTCCACCTAGGAGCGAAGTGATCCTTCAGAGTAGTAGAGTTGAAGTCAGCATAAGAAACCACTGATCAAATAAAGTCTGAGATACACAAACCCAGAAGAACTCAGGAGGGGTCTCTGGGATTCTTTACAGAACTGAATAAAGTTTGAGCAGGCTTTGTTTACCGAAACACTGACAAGAGAATCGACTACAGACATTTGGAGGGACAGACGGACTGACGACAACTGTCATCAGTTTAATGTCGGGGAGGATAAACATGTGACATTACTAGATTATGTTTTTCTACATAAAAAACACAAAAACAATAGTAAAACACTCACATTTGGCGTTTAATGTATTCTTTGAGAAGCTTTTCATCCACCGTGTACATCTGAACCTTGTTGCCGTCGTCATAGTAGTAAACCATGTTGGTACCAAACTCTGAGGGACCCTGAACGGAACCGTCAGACGACTGGGAGTCCCGGAAGCTCTGAGAGAATTCATAGCGGCCTGAGAGAGGAGAGGAAAACGGAGGAAATAGAAGACGACGTTACTGAAAGGCATTGCAATGTCCTTTTCTGCCAAAAGAATTGAACGGAATTTTTTTTTTTTTTTTTTTTGAAAAGCTACGCAGCATCCAAGCCTTTCTGTCGTGGCAAACTGCCAGAATAAAAACCCAGAGTCAAAACTCTACTGCCAGGAATGAAAAAAACAAGATCCAAAAAGGACAGAGAGGTGAATTCCTTGAGTCAGAACCAGGACTGGATCAAGTATTCAGATCATTTTCTTCAGTAAAAGTACTAACATCAAAGCATGGAAATACTTACTTGGGTTTTAAGTTTATAGCTTGTCAGCAAAATAAACTTGAAGTATCAAAGTAAAAGTACTCATTGTGTAGTAAAATGGTTCTGCTGTTTATGGGATGTTTCCCTTTTATAAGATGAATTAATCTTTCTATGTTTCTGCTGTAGATGTCAATGGTTGAGGTAATCAAATTACTTTAGGCGGTTGAGAAGTTTATGTTTTACAGGCCGTATACATCCTCGCCGTCCCATCAGGAGTCCCGAATCTCTAAATACTCGACTTCTCATGAGACCAGCTTGTTTCCAGTTTGGTGACATTTCCCAAATAAACCAGGATGGAATTCAGTGGGTTTATTTACTCTAACTTCTTCAGTCCATTAACAAACACTTCATCCTTCAGATTATCACAAACGTTCAAAACAAACACATTAGGAGAGCGCTGAGTTTCTTTTCCGGCGAACAGGAAGAGAACGGAAAAATATGTAATCTGAAAAGTAACTAGTAACTAAAGCTGTCGGAGGAGAAAGTGAAATATTTCTTTGACATATAGTGGAGTAAAAGTAAAAGGTATAATGGAGATTATAACATACTAGTATCTCAAATTGTACTTCGGTTCAGTACTTGAATGAAGGTACTACGGGCGTTTACTGTATTTAAGAACACATTTGAGGAACTCCACTCCACTGCAGATACTAGTTACTTTTCAGATGACTTTTTTTTTTTTCATCCTTCCTGTCCAGTGAAAACCAAGTTTCCCCACGTGTGTTGTTTGTGAATGTTTGTGATGAAATCAAACACCAAGTATGTCTTCACAGTTCATCACAAAGGTTCAAAAACAACAAATCCGAGGATACATGGTTTTCAGGATGTAATCGGGGAAAAACAAAAAAAACTTTCAGACAAATGAACTGATGTTTAAAATAGAATATTTCTCTCTGACATCTAGTGGAGTAAAAGTACAACGGTGCATAAAATGGAAATAAACAAATAATATATATACCTTCCTTGACACCAAGAGTATATCCCCGAAAAGCCCCTTATCCCCTGCGTTGTACGAGCAACCCCCCCCCCTGATTAGACTCCTCAGGTTAAATGTGACTCATTAATAATCTCAAACAGTCCATATTGACTCAACTTAAATATTTCTATGAAGTCAGCAGTCTGTTCTAAGATCAGATCCCAGAGTGACTCACCTGTAACGTAAAAAAAAAAAAAAAACTTCCCCTGAGTGGGTTAAATTATGAACTTTAACAATAACTGACTGCTTATCTTGTTCAGGGTCGCGGGGAATGAATTTGACCAACGGTTGAGAAATTATGACACAGCAACTTTTGCAGATAAAGCTCCGTCTAGCAGCAGAAGTATTCAACCGACCTTCCCCCAAATCAATTCAGTTCTTCCTCGCGCTAAGGTTTACCGGGGTATTCCATTTGAAAATGATCCATGAAACAGTTTTTGAGTTATGGTGATATCACCAAGGATCCGCGGCGGATGTGGCAGCGGTGATTCCATAACATAATCAAGTACTTGAAAACAGTACAGTGATTGAGTAAATGCAGTCAGTTATTGTCCACAACAGGTCAGAACATAAGACATCATTCTGAGCGATGGGTGTCAATCTAAAGGTACGTCAAAACTCAAAAACTGTACCTCTCCCGCGACCCCTTCCACGCCCGCGACCTTTCCCTCGGCCTCGGATTCCCCCGCGGCCGCCCCCACCGTCACTTTGAACGCTGGCGGGATCCTCTCCAAAGTCCCGTGGTTCCCTCCTCCAACCTGTCGGGCAGAGAAATTCAGAGCTCAGTGTCAGATCTCACACGTGACACTTCCTGCAGCGTCCTAGAGACCCGGAGGTCCCGAAGTTCCTCGGGTCCCGCAGCCCTTTTAGAGGCTGTGAGCCTTACCCGCTTATTTATAACCCACAGCTACAATACTACAAACAAGACACGTAAACATGAGCTGTCAGACACTAACACGAGTGGAGAATACAATTTAAACCTTGATACAATCCAGATTGACTGTGTCTAAGTTATGTATGCGGTTTTCTTTGATCCTAAAATGCAAGCAAAGCACTTTTATTTCACCTAATTTACAACTAGGAAACTAATTCTCTGCCTTGAGGAGATGGGATTGTTGAGCGTAAAATACTTTCCTGACTTTATTGGATAAATATACACTACAAGGATGTGCTTAATGTTTTTTCCCGCTTCATCTATAATCATTTAGAAGAGCCATAAAGTGATGAAGGGTGGTAATGATGTGGGAGCAATGACAGCCGAGGAAGGTTGGGGGTTTTTTTGTATGAAGGAGAAGAGAGAAATTAATTTGTGACCGACCACACACACACACACACACACACACACACTTTTATGGATATCGTTTTTAATTCAAAAACACACGATACGTGGATTATTGGAGATTGCGATAAATGATTACTGCTAATCAAAGATTAATTCAAAAGTGGTTTACAAAATGCGATAGTCAGGCTCTCCTCGGGGCATTTTTTGTGTAATTAATATTAAGTTCTAAATTTTTATTTTTGGGGGAATGCGAGATGGCAATAGAGAAATGGCAAAGAAGGGAAATATGGAGAGATTTGGCGTCAGGTTTTGGATCAGAATTGAAATCCCTCAATCACTGCATTAGTAACTAGAAAGCGCTGAAGAGAGAGCAAACCTCCACCAGGGCACAAGAGTGGACATTATTATCAGTACACTATTTAATGAATGCATGCAACTACATCAACCGGATCCCTAATAAAAATCTATTTCCTGTTATGGATCTACATTATTTCAGTGATAATTTACTATAGCGCAATTCAACTAATTCAATCCATCATTACCCCAAAAAAAGGAGGTTCTGTTTTCACTCCTGTGCGTTTGTTTGTCTAGAACCGGGGGCTCAGTGGACTGAACAGAGACGCTGAAGTGGAATGGAACAGGAGACGAGCGGCTACAGAGCATTTGAGAGATAGTGGAGTACCTGAGTGTGTAGATTTAGAGGCTGGCAATAACTCGGACGTTAATGGAGAAATCTGCAGGAATTACTTCCTACACCTAGGGTGCTGTTGTGCCTTGGCGAAGGTTTGCGTTTTCTAGCTAAGATAGTTACGGCCAAAAACCTCAAGAGTGCCCTATCTCGCAATGATTGAGAGGATGTTCTTATGACGTTTAAACCGCATCGTAGTGACGCAACGTCGCCAAAATCTTAACATTTCTAGGGTACACTGAATACTAGCTCAGTGTACAGTGTAATATTTAATGTAATATATAAATCTGTCTGAGTTTTTTTTCTCGTAATCTTGCTAACAGTCAAACAAACCGATCAAGGTGGACCAGGTCACTCTTGGAAAAGAGATTTTCAATCCCAATGAGGATTTTACCTGGTAAAATAAAGAATATATATATATATATGTATTTACACATATATATGTATTTAGACATTCTTATACACATATATGTACATATATACATATATAAGTACATATATATATATATACACATATACATAGATACATAAACTTGTATATATATACATAGATACATAAACTTGTATATATATACATAGATATATAAACTTGTATATATATACATAGATACATAAACTTGTATATATATACATAGATACATAAACTTGTATATATATACATAGATACATAAACTTGTATATATATATACATATATACACACATATATATAAATATATACATACATAGAAATAAACAAACCTTCTGATTGTATCAGATTCGTTCCTATGACTTCATTTTCATTTAATCAAGTATATTAATCCCCACCAACACAAGTGAATAACATAAATCTCCCTTCATCGTCATAACACAGTAACCTCTAGTGAGCGATTCAATGCAAGAGCATGAAAAGGTGGCAGTCAATCTTTTACACAGCTGTATATTTGTACCATGCTCTTACTCTGATAAGTATTAGTACGCAAACAAAGCTTGCAGACGGTGAAGAGAAAGTTACTGTAGCGAGCAAAAGTGGTGAGCAAACATCAGATGGAGAGCAGAGAAAAGAATGAGCTGCTGGCCACTTACTCCTGCTGCTATCATGCACCCTGTTATTATGGAGTGTGTGACTGGGAGACGCGGGGTCGGGTGATTGGCTGGTTGGTTCTGTGTCCGAGCGCGCCGGGCCCCCGCCGGGCATCTTGTCGCCGTCGTCCCGGGACACGTCTTCCAGCGGCAGAGAAACCCACTTACGTTTGTTGTTACCTAGCGATGATTGCACACCGAAAACAGAGCTTGAAGAGTTGTTTTTGTTTAAATCATCACCTGAAATTCAATGTTTTGTCTTTTTAGAGACGACAAGAATCCTTCAGAGGATCCTGGGAAGTCAAAACACATGGTGGTTGGAATGTAATGGGAAATATTATTTTATATGAAATATTAATCCTTCAACCTGTGACACTCTTTAGGTAATAGAGTTAGTCAGACTTTTTCCAAGTGAGGCTTTCTAACAAGAACATAGTTAGAAAGTCTCACTTGAGTTAAACTAATCCGTCTGCAGGGCCATAAAAATGACTTATGACCTGTTACCGACTTGACATGCATTCGATTTCCGTTGTAAATCAACCATTATCTTCTACTTATTCACGATGGCAGCAGGCTAAACAAAAAACGGTAAAACTTTGTTGCAGTTTAGCCTTTAGGTGCTGAAAACACAAACTACAGAAAAACGGTGTCACAGTCAAATTAATCTTAATTAATTAAACATCACCACAGCCTCCTTGTAAATTAATTAACATAATCCTTGTGTCGGCGATGATGTCACACCTCCATTTTTGATCATGGCTGGTACAAATACACCCTAAAGGCCACGTAGGAGGGACCGGGACCAAACACCATGGAAGTCCATCTGGTTCTGTTTGTGCTGCAGATTCTGCTGAGTTTTTTTTAAACGCTCCTCCATGAAACGGTGGAGCTGCTGCACCGTTAGTGTGATAAACTGGTATAAGCTGGTCTTCTTCTGTGGTTTGGGTTTTGGAAAGTTACAATGCTTTGACCCAGTCTTCTAGCCAACCCAATCCGGTTCTTGTCAAAGTCGGGTCAGAACCCTGGCCATAATAACAATATAATCACAGTTATTCTGACTCCATCCATTACGGCTGGTTTTATGTAAGTTGATATTGAATTAAACACATCTTCAACATTTTAAGGTTTCGTCTGGTTCAGATACTCTAGCTGATGAGTCATGCATCTCTTTTAGCCCCTTTAAGACTCGTACCCCTCTTTGTTCTGCTCAAACATCCATACGATGTGAGGGGATCAGCCTGAGTGTAACACTTAACGACCATCGGAGCAGAACATGCGTTCAGACCCAAAATATTCCACATGCGTGCACGACACAGAACTCAATGATGATTAATCCTCGTCTTCAAACTTAAACGTGAGGAAGTCTTAGACTGACGTTAACATTTAAACCATTATATCTGTAATAAAGTGGAATCAACTTCTCAGGAGGTCACATTTTCAGATCATTTCAAGGATGATGCTCACATGCTTTATAAAGTCAGAAATGCTCCTCACCCTCACCTCCTCGCTTCTTCAGGGAGGCACTCTTGGCGTCCTGTCCCGGTTTGCCCTCCGCGTCTTTAGGCAGCTCTCCCAGCGGGTCCATTTGAGCCTCCTGGTTCTCTTTGCTCTCGCCGCCGTCATGGCTGCTCTCTGATTTCCTCTCGGGTCTTTCCCTCCTCTTCTCCTTCTCTTTGCGGGAGGATGGGGGCTTCTTTCCGTTGTTGTTGAGGACATTTTGCTGTTGCTGGAAGACAGAAGATCCCAGCTTCTGATGACAGGTTTAGAGGATGAGGAAACATCAGGCGCTCCGACTGAAATCAGCCTCTTTTTAAAACAAGGAAGTTACGGTTAAAACCCATACATTCAAAATCTGCGTCTGAATTGAGGGGGAAAAAAACTCCATCATTTTCTTTTAGAACATGTTAGGGAAGCATTTAAGGAATTTTAAGTACAGCATATTTAGACCGGATGAAAGCTGGACTGTACTTAACTCTACTACTGACTATACTGGGTACTATCCTGACAGAACTAACTCTACGGTCCAAATACTCAACTGATATTCCTTTTCAAATCTTTGTCTAATTCTAGGAGGTTCACAGATTAAAAAAAAAAAAATCTAAATGGTTTTAGGGTCAAACTTGACCTTTGCCATTAAGTTGGTACCTTTTGGTTCATCTTAACTTAATCTTAACTCTGACCCGCATGTTCTTTCCAGCCATCTGTTTATTTTTTTTTGAGGAAGAAGAAACTCATCCCTCAGTTAAAACCTACCCAGGTTTACTTAATCCTATAAAATGTGATGAAGATGTTGAAAAGAACGTTTCGCTCCATATAGCCAGAAGAGCATGTTTTACAGGGCAGCTGAGCTAAAGTGCATCTTCAAAGAATTACTTTATGTATCTTCTGGAACACCAACGTTGGATGCCTGTATTGCTGAGGCGCAGTGAGGAGTAGAATCATGAAATTGTGTTTTTATTGCTCCATCTAGTGAGCAGAAATCAGAAAAGCTCCTCTGCAATCCAAACAATCTGTTGGGTTAAAGCAGCAGGAATCTGCAGCCGTGGAAAAGTAACTCTGTGAGGAGCTTGTAATTTATTCCGGTGGCTCTTTCTTCTTAATGCTGCTGCCTTTCAGATGGAAAAACGTCATTATTTACTAAAATTATATCTCAACATTATTTACTTACTGTTAAAGATGAAAAGATGCAAAAGTATTTAAGCGGTTTCACTTTGATCGGTCTAAATTTGCTAGGATCCAGTCGACGGCCCGGTTCTAAGACACACAACGTTTGCGTTGACCTTTGACTTTTACATGATTGAGGTCAGTGTAGCTTCCTCGTCCCTTTACGCGTCTCCAGAGCAGAATCATCTGCTCCCATCTTACTCCGTCTTCGGTATCTTCCTCTGTCACACAAACAAACTGCATGTCCTCTTTGATCACATCCAGAAACCTTCTCTTTGCTCCTCCCCTTCTTCTCCTGCCTGCAGCTCCATCTCCAGCATCCTTCTAGCAGTAGAGCCACTATCCCTCCTCTTCACGGGTCAGAACCATCTCAATCTGTCCAAACGTCTCACCTGGACTGTCCCTCTGATGTCCTCCTATCTGATCCTGTCCATCCTCCCCACTCCCAGAAGACATCTGAACTAGGGGTGCCACTCATTTTTTGAGGTCATTTTATTACGACAAATACTGCAATAAAAGAAAAATGTAAACTCAGGTTTACATAATAAAGTGCAAAACTCAAACTTACTTAATGCCCTTTTCGAGGTCATTTGGAATAATTACGGAGGAGGTCTGTGTTATTTGTCAAGCAAAAATTCCACCGCAAATGACCTACCACATTTCACCAAACACAAAGGTGAGGTGATCATTTTAGTCCCGTCCGAATCCTTGTCTCGAGGATTAGGGGTCAAAATTCTCTTTTATCGTTTCCCTTGCTCTCCGCCTCATTCCTTATCGAGTCATGACGGCTGCGCTGGATACAATGAAATACTATCGATGATTCAGGTTTCCTGTAATTCACATCAATTATTTCTCTGCGACTGACCTTCATTCCTCTCCTCGCACCTCCACAGGTTCTCCTCCACCTGCTCCCTGGTCTCACTACAGATCACAGCGTCCTCCACCAACATCATACTCCACGTGGACTCCTGCTTCACCACAACTATCAGCCTGTCCACCGCCATAGCAAACAAGAAGGGGCTCAGAGCCCGTCCTTGGTGCAGTCCCACCTCTACCGTGAACCCGTCCGTCACTCCGACTGCACACCTCACCGTTGTCGGTGTGGCGTTTGGAGAATTGTTTTTTGCTAAAACAAAAACATGCCGGGTCATTGGGATTCTTTTAAATCATGTCCATCAGCGCCGACGCGGCTGCGAGACACGGTCAACTCTAACGTCTCCCGTTTGGAAGACATTTGGATTCTATGAGAAGAAAGGCAAAACGGACAGACTTCTGTTTATCTGTAAACTTGTTGAAGAGTGATTAAGTCCAGCAGGTAAGAGCAGGTTTAGTTTCACGTCCATGGTTCCAGCCTCACAATTGTGGGCATGTAATGTATCCCCTTTGAATCATCTCAAATGAACTCTGGGAGAGAGAGAAACTTTTTGAAGATCTCACTGTAATTATGATGGATTTCTTAATATTTAATCGATTTTAACAAGCCCCTCCCCCCCACACACACAAACACACACACACACACACACACACAAACACAACACCGACCTCACACACTTGTCGTACCTCTTTGGCCAGTTCTCCAGGTGTGGGCCAGTTTGTGATATCGCTGAAGTCACTAGACTGTAAAAATGGGAAAACAATGAGAGAAATGAATGGAATGAAATAACCAGTTTGACATTCGTGAGCTGATCTGGTTCATGGGGAAACGTTTTCATCATCTGTACGTGGGTCAGGTGTAATTTGCCATCAGGGAGAAACCAGTTGGGGAGGAAAATGAGGTCAGTGCTCCGTCTGTGGGGAAACTGCAAACAATGTTGATAAACAGACTTGGTCACTTTCCAACACTGTGGACGTTGTAAATTTGGACAGTCTGATATGAGATCAAGGTGAGACAGTCCAGGGTTACGGTTCCACTCTGATCTGCACAGCAAGGTGGGCAGAAAAGCAAATAAAATGAAGTAGTGATATTTTTGTCACAAGCACTCCTTCGCATCATTCCTGCCCCCCTAAAAAAATGGTCGTTAATTTACCGTTATTGTGGAAAAACTAAAAGTTGTCTTTTAAAAACAACTCACACAGATGTGTTGCAGTTTTGTCCATCTGTGAGACATATATCCTTAAAGGACTAGTTCTCAAAACAATGAGAAGGAAATGTTAGTGACACTCTCTGGTCGTCATCCTAATCTGGCTTCTTGTTGAAGGCCGTAGTGTCAATCTCATTTTAGTTTATGTGTTTGTATTTACATACACTGTAAAAAAAAACAATTAAATTAAGTACAATTGAGTCTAAAATTTAAGCTGTAGATATTTATTTTAATTGAGTTACCAGGGGAAGTCATTTTAAAAAAACAACAACAACCAACAGTTGTCTTTTTACAGTATTTGATATATAAATAGTCAAATATAATATGTATTATATAATTGAATATAATAATTAAGTATTCACAACTTAAATTCATAAGTTGTGAATACTCTACGATCATCAATATATATAAAAAATTTTTTTAGAGTTTATGATTAGATGATTAGACCTTCGAAGCATAAAAAGTGAAATTTAAAATTCTTCAAATCTCTCTTTTTCACGATTTTCCCTTCGATACTCCTAAAATATAAAACCTAACGTTACATAAATAAATATTTGTTTACTGCTGGTGCAGGAATCAGACATTATTTCATTCCTGCGGTGTCTTAAGACAAATGTTACACACTGAAAAAAAAGGTGTTTATAATTTATAATAAAATGACTTCCATTCAACTTAAATTTTCGACTCAATCATACTTAATTTAAATGTGTTAACAGTGAGAAAATTATTTTTTTAGAGTGTATGTCTACATATATTAAGATATGATAGTATATAATCTTATTAAATTATATATTTTACATATCAAATGAGAATATGTCCTGACGTAAATACCCTACATTATATATTATTATTCTGTATTATTCTTGCAATCAAAACTTCACAATCAAAATAAATAAATAAAAACAAATGTCGCAATAGAAAAACGGCGTTGATCTATTTTTGAGTTGATGTTGTTGTTAAAGAACTTGTTGACTCGTTTCCTTCACGTTACAACGATTTTGCTTGAAGCAGAAGGTTTTTAAATAGTTTGTTTTAAATAGGTTTAAAAACGCTTGACATTGTGAAGTGATCCCTGTGCACACACGTGAGCCGGGCTTGTAGTTGCCCGTGCTCAAACATGAGGCGGGTCAACAAACAAAGAGATGACGGTAAATAAAGCAACTTCTTTCGGCTCTTTCCCGTTTAAGGGGGTCGCCACAGCGGATCGCCTCCTTCCGCATATTGATTTGGCATAGGTATTTACATCAGATGCCCTTCCTGACACAACCCTCCCATTTATCCGGGCTTGGGACCGGCACTAGTTGTGGTTGGGTAGGCTGGTAGCGCTAAGGACTTTGTGCAAGGGTCCACATTGGACCGAATTTTGTTGTTCTGGCCGTCTTAAAGGCTGATAGCCGGGAGCGAGGGAGGGGCTCTGTCGTCACAGTTTTCGCAGAAATTTCACTTTGCCAGTTTACACGGCGCCATCAACAGGTATATTTGTCCAAGACATCAGGTAGCAACAAGTCAGACTTCTTTAACATGTATGAACTCATTAAGATTTTCTTAACAACAATAAGAGGGAAAAAAAATAAAAATGATACAGCAAAATCTGAATCAAACCTTAAAAGCACAAAGTTTCATTCAATGCTTGTTGTTTTTTTAATGTTTAACTTAACCTGCATTGCCTGTGTGGCCGTCAGCAGTTTTACACTAGTTTGTACATCAGGAAAAAAAAAGTAAGATTATTCTTTTCGACTAAACGTATGATAATGCAGAACTCAACTTAGAAGTCCTTAGAAGTCTTAAATTGCAGTTAGAATTTTGAAATGCCAAAATTACGAGACTCAAGGTTGTTCCTAAAGAGTGGATATGTGTGACAGTGGCGTTTTTCAAAAGATTGCACTCCTCAAACAACCACTGTCTCTTGACCAAAAGGCCAAACGGCAACAAAAGGTTACAGTTATATGCCCCCAAAAAAACAACTAAACCTTAAAAAACATTACTGGTTACACTTCATTTTTATATTCACCACATAGTAATATATATTTATATTGATAGTGAGATTGTGTTTATGTTGCGATGAAGATTAGAGACAGCCCTAAGAAGATTTTGTGTTGTTGGCACCATGTGACACATAACTGTGACTTTTACCATGGAAATGCTGCATTCTGTAAATCTTGGAGAAAAATATTGTCCTCACATTAATGAACCAACACTGAGAATCATCGCTTCATGAAGTGTAACCTCGAAAAGCCGACACAGGATGAACCCATTTAAATTTTATATCACTTTTTTACTATTTGGTTTGATTCATTCTGAACAGTGACAGACGAAAAACTGGTTGGAAAAGCAAACAAAACGTCCAGATAGTCGCGAAACTACGAATGTTTGTGTAGCAGCAGATGTTAATTTCCCATCGGATCGGTCTGCAACCCGGCAGAAGTAAAATCCTGAAATATGACAAGAGTCAACTTCTAAGGAGAGCCAACGAGTTGGTTTACCCAAAGGTGAAGTTCTGTTTGACTTCAAGCTCAAACTCCATCCAATTATTCGCCAGTCAAGATGCCAAACCAACATATAAAGTGACGACATGTGTCGTCTAGAAAACATAGAAGCTTTAAAAGAGAGAGAAGATAAAAAAAAATAAAGGGATGATTACCTTGCTGGATTTTTTCGTTCTGGGTTTGCTGGCACGGATGACTTTCAGAGCATTTTGTTGATCTGCGGACACACAATCGATGAGTGACAGGGACATGATCATATTCAACAGAACAGGCCGGGATCTAACAGTTTGATCCTTTTTAACAGCCAGAACCACCAGCAGAGAACCGGTGCAGAATTTTCACACTCTGCTGTCAACCATTGGGACTGAATTAATTAATAACCCCCCCCCCGAGGGCCTGAGCTGGTGTTTCTTGTAGAGCAGTGTGGAGCCGTGTCTCTACAGGCAGCAGCGGGCTGGGAGTGGCCCGCTGTAGCCTGACTGTCCCTATCGCTTGGCAGAGGATGGCTGGATTGATAAGAGACACAGGGCCGAGGCTTCCACATGAATGGGCGCATGCCTGAGTGAGCCGGCAGACGTCCACCCACAGAGCTGGTTGTACAGAAACGCTGTAAAACGATGCCTGCGCTCTGGACTGAGTGGAAGGTTTCAAATATAGCCACCCCCGGGTCGCTCTACATTTGCAACTCAAATTCCCTCGACTGAATGATAACCGTCGTCGTCTTTGGACAACTAAACGTGAACACGGCAATGAATCCGCAATCTTTCTGATAAATTATTTCCTGTTCAATGAACCAAGTTGTTAGTTTGAATAAGTTGAGTCATCAGCTAGCTGTTCAAATACTTACAAAGTTAATGAATCAAATATGAATATATAAGAATAAACGTTATGATTCAAGCTCCCTGAAAGTGAAAGCACCAAGAGAGTGCTTCTCACACTCAGGTTCCCCCGACACACAGACTGTATGGATCGTAGCTGCTGCAGAGCCATTGAAACCACAAAACAAATAAAGTACTGAAAGACTACTACCGGTTAAATAATAGTGACTTTTTCAGATTCCTTTCAGGGGCGCCACCACAGAAACCGTTCTAAGCCAGAGAGTCAGAACGTGTTTTAAAAACGGCCCACAGATTCAGGGTTTGAAGTCTTGTCTAGACCATATATGGGGACTCCAGGAGGTTAAAACAGCGAGTACCGCTTACAGAAAACAAAACCAACAGTTGTATTCAAGATGAAGTCTGGATTAACTAAACGCAGTCGTCCCTAACAGCAAGGGTATGTCCCTGAAACACTCCCCAACCCCCTGCTTTGTACAAGTAATACCTGTACTGATCTCCTCAGATTAAATGTGAAGGTGTGTCCACAGTGTTTTTGTTTTTAAAAAAAAAAAAAAGCTCCATGAAGTGTGAAAAATATGAACTATTAAGAGTTAAATATCGTATGTACATGGTAGAGCTCCTCCAGTCGAATCGTATGCACCAAATTTGGACTAAATCGGACTGAGGGTCAAGAAGTCCAGAAAACGTGTTTTTTCACGAAAAGGCTCCCCATAGTGAGTAAATTATGAATGAAAGTAAAACACGATGAATACAAGATATATTATGGCCGTAAAACTTTTAGAGAAAGAGCTACCCTTAGTGTCAGAGACAAACAACCAACCTTTCCCTGAATCAATCCAGTTCTTTCTCACATTAAGGTCTATGGGGCTATAGAATTTGAGAAAGATCCATCAAACAGTTTTTGAGTTCTGTCCAGGAAACATTGTTTTAATTTACATAAGCGCTCCCTATGGAGTAAAATAACAACTACTAGATTAAAATCTTTCGATTCATGCGCACTAAGATTGGACTAAATTGGACCACAGAAAACTGCTGCGAAATTATGGCCTGAAAAGATTCTCACAGAATAAGAGACTATATTCGGGACAAAAAATCAACAATTACGAATTTGAAAACAAACGTAAACAACGTTTATTTGGAAAGCTATTACAAAGAGATTGCTTTCTCCACATCCTCCATCTATAGAGGACTGGTATAAAACTTCTAAACCTTGTAATGGAAAGAATAATCTTTTCCATGAAGCCCCAGGTAATTAAATGTGAAGTTATCTGGGAGAAATGGAAAAAGCATATTTCAGGAAACTCCCTTGCTTTGTGTAAGTGAATGTCATTTTTTTCAAAGATATTTATTAAAGAATGGTTCAAATTGAGGGAGGACAATGTGACATATCCTGAATTTTGTTCTCCATTCATCCCTGGCATTTAAGCTATCCTGTCCCATTATGCCGGTGAGGATGTGTTGATGAGGATGCACGTATGTCATGATCAGAGCTGTAGAAGCTCATGTGGAGAAAGCCAGGCTATCATTGAGTTTAGATCACGAGTATGTGTAATCTTCACAACATGTTGACGTCCATATATTTGCTTGACGTCAACAATCCTTATTGTTGTAAATAAGGATTGTAAATCCTTATTTACAACAGTAAATAAGGATTATTTTTACTATTCAGAGAGTGTAAGGGAATAAAGAGGGCTCAAAAAGGTATGTATCTGTCCACTACAGAACTGTGTAAAAGTATGAAAATAAAAGCAATATACGGAGAAGATGAATGTATTATGGTAAGAAATAACCAGCATCGACATCTGTGTAGTGCACTCCTCTTTGCAGTCGAATAGTGCTTGACAAACTTTATGAAGTTTGGCTTATTCTACAAGTAACAAAATTCAGGTTTTTCAGGAGGAGCCGTGCTTATTTGGCAATGCTTGAAATTTCTCATGTGTAGTTCTGTAGGGTCTCTTATTCAGAATTGTCTAAGTTCAAATTTTATTTACAACTGAAATAAGGATGTCATTACCCCGGTTGACATCGCCACATACTACATATATTTTGGTTTAACTGTAGGTTTTGCAAAAGAGGAGATTTGGTAAGAACCACAACTTACTACTTTGTCTAAGGTATGTCAATCTTCTTCTCAGCTACTCCTTTGATGTAAGTTCATCAAATGCCTTTTGTTTTGTCCAAAACCAAAGGTGCACCGATTGATCGGCGTCGGGGGATCGGCTGAGCAGCCTCACTTGAGACCAATAGGGTGGCATTAACACACATGCGCTGTACACACAAACACACACACACACACACACACACACACACACCAAGCATAAGCTACCATGGCTCCTAACATTTCACAAGTAAACCAGAAAACTGCAGGAAACATAAAATCCGCTATTTGTAACACCAGTAAGGATAAAATAAGCTGTGAAGGAACAAACCCGAAAACGCTTGGCACTACAAACTTAATCACAGCCAAGTTGTGTAGCCGTTCACACTTTCTAAAAACAGGTGATCGGCCAAGAAAATTACATTCTGCGCACCGCTACCAGAAACCAAAAACATTCTATCAACTGAAAGTGATTAAGGATAATAAAGAAAACTGGGCATTACGTTAATATGTGGCATCTATTCAATTAACTGAATAGTCATTACAGCTTACAAAATTGGGCTTTTACGTAGTTTTTGCCATTTTTCTAAGGTTCACAATGTTAGATTTTAATACAAATATTGATTTATACTGCAGCCAAAGGTTCAGGCATGTACACACAGCTACACCTAGTGGAGGTAGGTGGTATTACACAGCCAAAATCTCTCTCCGTCGTCAAAATACGATTTTAGACCCATTGGTTGTCCAAATGTGCCAAATGGAGTGTCGTCATGGTCCTATGCCACAAAAACTGTAGAATTACATGGATTTGGTGGTATTTCTATCAAATTTGATGCAGGAGATAACAAAAAGTTTCTTAGCAAATTCGTTGATTGTTCTTGTTTCATGGCGTTATACAATGATACAATGATGTAAAAGCCTGTTTTGTCTTAAAAAAAAACAAAAATCGAACAGGATAGTCACATTGATATTTTCTTTAATGTTTTTTTGTGTTTAAGCACAGATTACTCCCACAATGTAAGACAGCCAAGGTTATGCAGAATACACCTGATAGTTGTGGAGCTACTTTGAAATTTATTTTGGGCATGTAATTCATGCAAGGCTTAAACCTTACATAACCAATGAGAATAAAAGTTTAACAGTCAGTTATCAGTCCAGATTAGGAAGTAGAGGTTTTTACCATCTGTGCTCACACTTTTGAGAGAAATAACATTTTTCCAACTACAACAGCTGTGTGCAAAACAAAAGCAATACAAATCCTTAATAATCATGCTAATCATCATCAGTCAACGCCGATGAATCGGCCTCAGCATTTTTACCTGCCCAGCCACCTTTTCCACATACTTGTGCTTTCACCAGTGACAGCAGTGAACAGACTTGTGGGAGGACCTGCACGCAGGCAGGCCATTGGACATGCAAAACGTGTCTTAACCGCAGCAGTTAGCTTGGCTGTCGTAGCTTTTTACGCCAAGGCAACACCGATCTAAGGGTGATTGTGGCAATACTGTGTTTATGGTGTGTGGTATCAAGTCAAAATTCGCCCTGAAACTTTGTCACTGTCATTTCCAAGAAGGAAAAGCGGCGGCACAGCTAGCTGCTGGTAGAGAAATTACATGCAAAAAGCAGTAGCAGTTGTCAGCAGTCAACACGTGGTGCTCTGGAGCAATTCGAGCGCAGAGGGGGATGGGGCAGATCTGCCACCATAGACACCTCTTGACTGAGCTGACATTCATGTTTGGACACTTCATTCAACCCCAATAAAGGTCCGAAGGGTATGACAGTGCCCTGCAGTGGAGATTAAAATTAATTTCCCTGCATTGAGGGTGTCAAAGTACTGCTTATGGGGCAGCAGAGTGTTGAGCTCTAGCTTCGTTATAAAGGGAATATTTACCTTTCTCTTTCTCCTGGGTGCTGGCGTTCACATGATTAACCGGGACTCTACCCGTGGTCCTCTTAGTCCACGGGTTGACTTTCGGTGGGGGCGCTTCAACAACTTTCCTCTTCACCGTCTCAGCAGTCGAGTCGGGGTTGCTGCTTTGGTCATTCTCTTTATCGTTTTCCTTGCATTTCTTGTGAATGTCCGTCTGATCATCTGCGAGCTGCTTTACCGTGCCCTGGTTTTCTTTCTCCGTCTGAAGGAGATTCCCCTCGGACTTGTTTTGGGACTTGTCCGCTGCGCTGGAGCCACTGGCTGCTGTCAAGCCCGAGTCAACCTGAATATTCTCAACCTCTGTAGACATCCTGCTCGTTTCCTAACAGCGCACAGTGTTAAATCCAGTGTGACTTTTTGGTCCTTGCTCTCTTATACCGGTAAAAAATCGTGAAAAGGTTCAGGGGATGACTGCATCCACAAGTTCAGGTAAACAACTTTTGGGCTGGACCTCGCTAGCCAGCTAGCAGAGTAGCTCCCGTTAGCTAGCTAGCGACCATGCAGGAGTCAGCAAGCCCGAGCTAAATGTTGCTGTTTTCCTCCCTGAACGACCGTTTCATATCAACAAGTTGTTACCACTGAGTCCGTAGTCGGTCACCATGTAAACGACACACGCCGAATCGATCCACTAACGAGTTTTTGGAACTTTTTATCAAAGAAAACTGATCCTCTCTGTCTGACTCGAACTCCACGCTACCAGCCAAGAGCTCGTGCAGCCAGCTGCTTTCTGCCTGTAAACAGTGACTCTGCTGTCCCAGGTGGCCAAACGGTGGTACTGCAACGTTGAGTAGTGTCATCTGCTGCCCCCAGTGGTCAAACGGTGGTACTGCAACGTGGAGGAGTAGTGTCATCTGCTGCCCCCAGTGGCCACAAAGGGGCTAATGCAGTACAAATCTTTACGCACCGCCTACCAAACGTGGCCACGTTCGTTTTTGCACTGGTGAACAGTAGCGATGCAAATTAAAATCATACGTGATTATTATCTATGTATTTTAAGCAAGACTAGACTCAGATTCAATCTCAGTCTCTCTCTCTGCAGCCATCGGATTGTTAAACCCTGCCTGTAAACAATCTCTACCTGCACTAAATGTCCTTCACTCTGGACATTATTACATCATCCTGCAATAGTACCCACTTCTGTATGATCATTATGTCCTCTGCAGCCAGCTACACCCTCCTTTATCACACTATCAGACTGGACAGTACTGCATTGGCACTCCACTTTAACATGATTAATATTCCTACTCATAAATGCATGAACACATTCTGGTGATTATCATATACATATATTTACATTGGTATACTGTTTTATTTCATCATCCTTTTAGTATTCTTTGTTCACTTGTGTTTTATCAGGTTTCTATTTTGTGCATTCTGTATTATTTGCGTATTGTTCTTATTTATTGCTGTAACACTGTAATTACCCCCCTTGGAGTTAATAAAGTCTTATTTCTATCTTGTCCCCCAAACTCCAATGTCTGTAAATTTATTCTGAATGTAGAAGAGAAATGCCCTTTTTGTAACGATACGTCTGAAACACTGCAGCATGTTTAATAAGTTTTGAATTTAATTAATGTTTAGGCGGACTTTATGTTAGATCTTCAAACATATTTTAGTGAAATATTTTTAAAAAAATGTCCTATATGAGACCTATAAAAACTCTTATCTTTAATAGTACTTGTATTAGAGGAAAATAAATCAATATTTTATTCGGAATAAGGACATTTTTAAATCCTATGATGTTGTGAAAGTTTTTTTCTTTAATTCAGGACAAATGTAAAAATGTCTTTAATCATTTTTATTGCGAAAGACTGACATGTGACACGCTGACATCGTGATAAAAATAGAATATGGGAAATAAAACAGGAAAAACTTGTAAACAAGGTGGAATTTAAATGATTGATAGTGAAAATCAAATCTACATTTGATATTTGTCATTTATTTTATGGCAGTTTAAAAAGCAGATATTAATGTCCTCAAAGAGGATTTGAGTGAAGCTGGATGAAGTGAAGTGAGGGGGTTAAAGGTCAGACAAGTGAAAGAAATTTAAAGTACGATACGAAAGAGAACTTTGTTATGATAGAGGTTCTATTTAATAGCCAAGTTAATTGTGTCGTAATCTGGCATTTAATTGTGAAGCAAAAAAAGTAATTGAGGTACAAATATTTCATATTTCAGTTTGAGTTTATCCAAATCCTGTAAAATCAGACCAGAGAATATTCAAATTACACGTTTATCATAGTAATGTTGTTTTACCAATGTACACAAATATACAGTTTAAGATACACAACAAAACTTTCAAGACACGATGGAACAAAGTCTTCAGATTTCTTAATCAAATAATTGCAGTTTATTCTGCGGCGGTTTTTAATCAACAGAATCAGAACTCTGAATCTTAGTGTAGCTGCAGCAGCAGCTTAAATAGAATTTGAGTTTCTATATAAATAATGATACGTTTTTTTTTGTGTGGGTTACTTTGGTGACCAATTTGGGTTATTTTGGAAACCTTGTGCGGGTTCTAAAAGGGACTGGCCCAGATAAGGGTCGTTTTAACACAGCAGGTTTGGGTTATGGGTTAGACCCGGCATGTTGGGTTTAGTTTGCTACTCATAAATTGGGTTAAAATGACTGTTGTTGACTTAAAATAGCCTAAAAGTTGGTTTAAAATACGACCAAAATTCTGTGATATTGGTATTACCCGACCATGGACTTATCGTATGAGCGAGCTAGCTGTCCGATAAAATGTCTGCGTCTGATAGAATAATCATTATCACACACTGACCCCTAGCTTACTCAGTAAACTGCAGTAAAAGGAATTTCAAACCACAGCTAACGTTACTTAATGTGAGCTAGCTGAACGCTAACTAGCTGACGTGGACTTACTTTCATAATAAAGTTAGCTAACATCCTTAAAAAAACAGGTTTTTGACCATAACTTCTCAACCGTATGTCTGATTATGTCAAAACTGGTTCTTATGAATCTACAGAAGGAGATCTTTATTGTATTTTTATTAGTTCACTATAATAGTTCATATTTTACTCACAAATGGGAGATTTTGGTGCAGAACAGTTTCTTATCCTTAACTTCCCCACCATCAGTTCAATTGTTTCTTAATTTAGCTTCTATGAATCGACACAAGGAAATCTATCATGTTTTATTACTGAGGTCAGAAAAACTAGTCAACTGTTTTTATTTCCCCAAATAATATCCCAGATTTTTCGGGGATAGTATGAAATCGTCGTAGCCACCGCGTACGCCACCACCGCAGATCGCACAATAACTCCAAAACGTTAGCGTGGATCATTTTCAAATTCTTGACCCACATAGATCTTAGTGCGAGGAAGAACTGGAGTGTTTTTGGGAAAGATTGGTTGTATATTTCTGACAGTAGGGGGAGCTTTATCTGCAAAAATGTCAGGACATAACTTCTCAATCGTTGGTCCGATTTAGTCCAAACCGGGTGCATATGAATCAACTCGAGGAGATCTATCGTCATTTACTCTAATAGTTCATATTTTACTCACTAGGGGGAGCTCTTTATGAAAAACACACTTTGTCGGTTCTATTTAGTCCAAATTTGGTGCATATGAGTCGACTCAAGGAGATTTTTCTGGTAAATACTGTATCTTACTCTAGTAGTTTATAGTTTACTCACCAGAGGGAGCCTTTTTCTACAAAAAAAACTGTTTTCCAGAAACAACCCAACAATACTTCATGGATCACTTTCAAAACTGTTACCTGAATAGACCTTAGTACGAGGAAGAACTGGTTCTATTTTAAGAAAGGTCGGCTGTATCAAATCGAGGAGATCTATTTTGTAGAAATCATGCTTCGCAGGGGGGGATTGCCTGTGCAACGCAGGGGATTGGGGATTTTGTTGGGGATATACCCTTGCTGTCTCGAACGACAGCATAGATCGGGTTAACTTCATCGTTGGGTTTCTATGGGATCCGATCTCAGAGCAGACGGCTGACTTCATAGAAATAGTTGGAGTCAATATGGACCGTTTGAGATTATTAATGGGATACATTTACTTTTAAGAGTACAATGCAGGGGATAGGGGGCTTCTCAGTGATGCACCCTTGCTGTCAGAGACGACAGATTAGGCCCAGTTCATCTCAACAGAAACCAAGCTTGAGTCGTCTGGGTGAGAGGTCTAAGTCCCGGCAGCGTCGACGCTACTTCCTGTTGAACTAAAGAGAACCAATCACAGACAGCAGAGGCATCAGCATCAACGCGACCACGGAGAGGTGCTCCAGCGCCGAGGCCGATGATTCCACTCTGGTTCTGGTGTAGATGTAAGGATGCTCCTGGAGGAACGTAGGAGAAATGGCGTTTAGAGGGACTGCTCCCACGGCGAAGCGTGAAGACGTCACGTAAAAGACGTCTTTTACGTACCTTTGGCGGGCAGATGAGTTTTATCGGATCTGAAATTGTCGTCACCATGTCTTTCTTTCCCTCGGGCTGAAACTGAATAAATGTTTGAGAGACGGGTTTTCAGTCTCTCCTCTGCTGTCAGTGGACAGAAACCAAACCCTCTACGATCCGAAACAAATCTTAAGCTTAATTAAAAAACTTGGACCATCGTCAATGTTACGTCACCATGTTGTTCCACAGTCCCTTCGCCAGCTCTTCGTGACCTTTAATGGTGAAGTGGAAACAATCCGCCGTGAAGAAGCTCATATCAATCTTCCCGTCCTGGAGTCAAAGTCAGAGAGAGAGAGAGAAGACCGCGTGACCCAAAAGATCAAATCAGAAAATGACATCCATCGTGAGGTGAAGCGACTGAATAATGTAAACGTGAGACTCACGGGGAGCCGCGGCAGTTCCGCTATCTTTGCGTACGGTTGCAGCACAACGGCAAAATCGTCTTTGGTGAAGCGATCGCTGTGCAGGAGCTTCTCCAATCGCCTCTGTGGAGAAAGGAAGTCGTGATTATGGAGGCGACAAGATGGAGACGTGTTAGTTTGTTTGTAGCAGCGTGTCGGCATGACGGACTTTTACAGGGGATAATAGTGAGAATTAATAGTGAAATAATAGTGAGAATAGTGAGAATTGTCACCGTAGGAGAAAAGCAGATGTGGTTCAACCCTTCAATGTTCTCACGAGGACAAATATTATGAAAAAGAGTTTCTTTCGCATATTTTTTTTGGGGCGATTTATTGATTTAATAAAATGAAAAATCTTTTTTTTTTTAAAAGGTACAAAGAAATCTGGCTTCAATTTGAATGAAATTAGCTTAACTTTTACGTAAAGCCCGTTTTTAGAAAACTGTTTTTCTTTCATTCAATTTTTAAGGTTGTATAAAGTGAAATAATTATGTCCTCAAAAGATTTAATACACTTAAAAAGAAAAATCTTATTTATCAAAATTTCTCAGTAGCTTCGGCTCATGCCTCCTCCTCTGTGTCCCATTGGACCTGTGGTGCGCCCCAGGGCTCCATCCTTGGCCCCTTACTCTTTAGCATATACATGCTGCCCCTTTTTTTTTTTTACAGACCCCAATTAGATGCCAAAAGAATTAAACAGTGAAATTCAGAATTTCAAATTCAAAAGTTTAGACTCAATAGTTAGCAAATTCATTTTTGATTTTTTTTTTTTACAGTGTGGCCATCACGTTTCAAAACTGCAGGTTTTCACCTAAGGTCCTGAATAATATTATTTATTCCCGGGCCCAATCCCGAATTTCCACCGGAAGTGGATTTTTTTAGGGCTTTTTTCTAAGCTAATATTTAAAAAAAAAAAAAGAAGCTATTCTTATTTTTAGCTAATTATACACCGGTTGGTGTCGTTTACCTCCACTCAGAACTCTGGACGGGTGGGTGAAAGTCGTGTGAGCGGACACTCGATCCTGAATCGACTGAACCCGATACACCGGAGTAACTGCCGCGTCGAGGAGAAGACGCCAAACGGGCAGTATTTTAAGCCATGGGAAGGAGAACGGGCGGAACATAAATCTGGACGCCAGAATAGAAAAACAAATAAAGAGAGAGCTGGCGAGAGACCCAACTAATCATCTAATGACCAATTTATCTCAGTCGGCGCCAGGAACCGCTGTCAGGAAAAGTCTCGCTTGCCGAGAGTTCGCTGGAATCGGCGAAGGAGTTCGCTGGCATCGGCGAAGGAGCTTCCTCCCACCTGACAGTAAGACGATGACGTCATCGACGCTGAAGCCTCAGAGGTGTTCATGCAGGCGAGAGAGGATGAAGAGGAGCTGCGGAACTACAGAGACTACCGTCTCTTTTTATTTTTGACTTTATTAACATGTGTATCCCAGCAAATATTCATTCATTCATCCATTTATTTATTCGTTTAAAAACAAATAATCAGAAAAGACCTTGAGAAGAGCCCCTATCTTCAAGGAGGTGTCGATAAATAAATAGGAACCATAAAAACTATTTAAGATAAACTAAAGTAAACAACAAAAAAAAAAGAAGGAAGATTCCATTAATAACTCTTACAGTTACCAATCAATTAGATCAGTAATTAAGTCGTTTTAAGCCTATTAATGACGTCACCCTGAGGCTCTGCTGGAAAAAAACTCCATGTTTTGTTTTGTTTTGGGGGGGTGCTGTCGTTCCTGACTCTGTATGGATTTCTGGCTCCAGCATGGTGAGCCAAGTGCAATGACCAGCAACATTCCAAGAACACCGGGCGAGAGAGAGAGAGAGAGAAAAGGAGGGAGCTTTAATCCTTTTATGTCCTGCTCAACTGTTTGTTTAGCTCATTTTGCATTTTGAGTCACCTATTCTTTATTGAAAAAGGTGACAGAAACTGTTTATAAAACGGTTAGTAGGATTATTTTTGGCATTTTAAAGTATGTGAGGATTTACTCACATGACCACATGACCACAAACAAAATATTTTTTCCGTATGCTTCTTTTTCTCTTGACGAGGACATTACGGGGTAAAGTACAGACCCAAAAAAAGATGAGATTCTGGAAGGGGATGTGGATTAAGAGCTGATATTAGCACTGATGATCTAATAACCTCCTTCACTTCTCACTGCTGAAAACACTCACCTGAAACTCATAGTTCATCTCAACCAGCTCCGCCAGTTCAGTGGAGTTCTCAGCAGGTCTAACCAGGCAGGAGCAGTAACGCCTGTGAGCAGATCCCAACACAGTTATTCTTCTATTTCTGTTTCTTTCTTTTTTTGTATTATTATTACTATTAATTTTATTATTATTATTATTATTAATAATAATTGTATTATTATTATTATTTATTTTATTATTATTATTATTTATTTTTTATTATTATTATGTTTTTTATTGTAATTAATATTATAATTATTACTATTATTATGTTTATTATTATTACTATTATTAGATTTATTATTATTATGTTTATTATTATAATTAATATTATAATTATTAATATTAATATTATTATTGCTATTACGATTGTTAGTTTTATTATTATTATTCATTTTATTATTATTATTGCTATTATTAGTTTTATTTTGGTCATTTTGTTTTTATCCTTTTATCTTATTATTCTTATTGTTTGTTATGTCTTTTTGTCATAGGTTGTTATTGTTTTATATTTTTTAATCTTATATATTTATATTATAAACATGATAAGCGGGTTAATTTTTAACAATGTTGACTAAATAAAACGAGTTAAACTCTACAGACTCTTTATTTCAGTGTAGGCGTTATAAAAACCCAATGTTTCCATTGGACCGATGGGGTTCTGATGAACGTCCTTAATCACGTTCAGAACCAGTTAAACGGATTCACACTGAACACAAACGTTTGAGTGAATGAATGTTTCTGAACTACGTCTTGAACTGACATTTGATTTTTTTCTGAGGTTGTGAAGTTCGGAGTAACATTTGAAAAAGCAGCAGAGGTGGAAAAAAAAAAAGAAGCTCGACTCACTTTTGGAGCTGACAGCCCAAAGTCGGTCTCTGAACTTCTCTGAGGGGCTTCATGCGAAGATGCTGGACCACGTTCACGATCATCCTGGGGATCTGACAGCAGAAGCATACAAAGGAAACTAGACCTATAGACCCCAAAGAAGCCCCCACTCCCCGGCGTTGTACAAGCTGATTAAAAATCCTCAAGTGAATTGTGAAAATATGTTTTTCATATAAAAGCTCCCCCTAGAGAGTAAAACATGAACTACTAGAGTAAATGACGATTATGGACTAAATCGGACCAACGGTTGAGAAATTTTTGCCCGAAGATATTTGGACATGAATCTCCTCCAAGTGGCGGAAATATACAACCGACCTTTCACTAAATCAATCCAGTTCTTCCTCACACTAAGGCCTATGAGAGTATAAAGTTTGAAAACGATCGTTGAAGTAGTTTTTGGAGTTATCCCGTTAACTCTAGATGACCTGCGGCGGCGATGACGGCAATGAGTTGTTAACAGGAAGTCGGCGTTAACGTTGAAATGGGAATTCCTAATACAGAATTTGCCGCGTTGGTTCTTACCTCGTCCATCATCATGTCTAGAGCTTCAGTCATGTGACGAATGAAATTGTCAGGGGAGAAAAGTGTCTGTGGAGAGATCGAGAGACGTTATTTTTCCTGTTTAGATGACATCGGCATTAATTCGGCTAGAAAACAAGGTGTGTGTGCAACAACACACGACACATTCATTCACGATATTCACGATCAAATCCTTATTCTTACAACCGTAACCTGACAAACAGATGGAATCAATATTTACGGTTTTGATTTCACCAAATTCAACAAGTGATTTTATGTTTCCTCTCAACAAGCAGCTTTACGGTTTATGACAAATGCTCTTATTTTGAAGGGGTAGAGCGTAAGGGGGGTAAACCAGTGCGTTGTGGGTGTTCTGCTTCTAAGAGAAAATAAAGTACGAGCTCGACCTTGCTTTACCTCACTTAGTGATTTTGAGGCACAAGTAATTCCGACTTTTTAAAAAGTAAAACCAACTTATCATGTTTTTACGCAACATCATAACTTTAAAATGGTTCATGTATTTATGTAAAAGCAACATTTTAATGTTTTTGAGCTCATTTTGAACTATTTTGTAAAGTTTAACGACGGAATCATCTGCGTATAGTTTTCTCCGTTAATCTATGGAAATCTGTGAGAAATGACGTCATAAAACAAATTACCAGTTCTGACCTCAACGGTTATTAAAAAGATTTTAAAAAATGTATCAAATTCTAAAAATTGAAAAAAAAAACAAAAAAAAACAAATGGATCCCAAAGTAGTTTAAACCAGTAATTTCTTTCAATAATTTGTACTTTTACATTTTCATATACTGTATTTTTTGTGAAAACATTAAATATATTTAATATAACGCATTAAACCGTAATATTTTAATATCTCTCTCTAATATTGGGTCTTGAGTTGAGTGTAAATAAATGATATGATATATAATATATATTATACAAACTGAATACATTAATTTTTACAGGAGATTGAAAAATGCATTGAAGTACAGATTCTATTAAGTACGTTTCTAATAAACTCTTACTTTGTTTTTACAGAAATCGCAGATGTCATTCATGCCGATCAGCACCGTCACCACCTTCCAGTCCTGCTGGAAGTTCAGACCCTAAAACGGACGATCGGTCGTGAACGTCACACGGAAAAAAGGAAATTTGAACGCTGTTTATAAGCGAGGTGATGAAAGGGTGACTCACCGGGAAAGTCTTGAAGGTGTCAATCATGGTTCTGACCTGATCCGTCACGTTTCTGCAGACAAACACACTCAGGGTTCACCCTCCGCATCAATAAAACATTATCACAGGATTACAGGTAAATTACTTATTATTATTACTTCGTTATTCATTTTATTTTGCAAAATCCAAAAACTTTTCAGCTCAGCTCGGAGCAGAATTTCAAAAAAAAAAAAAAAAGGAGGAGGAGCAGGAATCAGTGGAGATAAACAGACTCTGCGTAAAGGTTGGATAATATCGACGTGACGTAAAGTGTGGCAGCCTCACAGCGTGTTGTGGCCGGTGATGGCGAAGTTGAAGCCGGTTTGATTGACAGTTTGCGGGTAGCCGTGCATGGTCACCATGGGAGCCGGACCCAGAATTGTGGGATTGAAGAGTCTAAAAATATCTAGAAAACAAGAAAAACATCAAACATTTTGTCTTCTCTTAGTGACAAAGTAAGTTTTTTGGTTTCTTTGTTTGTTTGATTGTTTGTCTTTCGTGAAACATGAAATCTGGGGACAGACGTGAGTCAACTTTGCAAAATTGGACCATTATTTTTAACGCTTCGCCAACATCAGTCATTAAATGATTGACTGTAACCTGCTTATCCTGTTCAGGGTTCCCAGCAGGACAAGTTGCCAGAGAGAGAAACAAACAACCATTCGCTCACACATTCACTCCTACGGGCAACTTAAGAGTCAACGCGCTTGTAGGACAGTGGGAGGAAGTACCCGGTGTGAACCCATACAATCCAAGGGAAAAGACGCAAACTCTGCACGGAGAAAGGAGCCGGTGTCAGAGTCGGGTTTGAACTTCTTTCCTGTGGAGCAGCTGATCTAGCCACTACACCCATATTTTTAAAACTATAATAACACGCCAAAAAAGCCGTTTGCTCGAGCGGCTCGGCTGTTTGGATGAGAATATTTTAAGCCCCTTTGACGGAACGTGTTTATGATGTGAAGCAGTGGCAGCCTGTTCATGCTAAAGAGTAAGGGGCCAAGGGTGGAGCCCTGGGGGACACGAGGCTGTGTCTGACACAGGTTGGAAAGTATACAAAACACCTTGTTGACTTTAGCTTTTGGTTTTTGCACGTTAGGATCTTTATTAATTTTATTTGTTTGTTTTTTTTCACTTATAAGTGTTCTTCGTAAACACTACCTTTGTCTTGTGGCTTTTGCAGCTCTTTTTCCTAATTTTTTTGTTGTGGCTTTTGCTAATGGTTTTTCTTAATGTGTCGTGTTGTGGCTTTTGCAGAGGTTTTTCTTAATGTGTCGTGTTGTGGCTTTTGCAGAGGTTTTTCTTAATGTGTTGTGGCTTTTGCAGAGGTTTTTCTTAATGTGTCGTGTTGTGGCTTTTGCAGAGGTTTTTCTTAATGTGTCGCGTTGTGGCTTTTGCAGATGTTTTTCTTAATGTCTGCAGAACGCGCTTGTTGTGAAATTGATGTTTGCAGTCCCTTTTCCCCGAGTCGACCACCGTTCATGTTTGTATTCTTTAAAATCCCACCTGGTTGATTCGCTTCAAAAACCGCCGTACTAGAAAGAAACCAAATGTTGTTGTTCTAGCCAAGAAACATGTGTTTATTACAAGAAATGAAAACCCCATCGTATAAGATGAACCTGTTTAATATTTCAGTGTGTTTACGGGACATAAAGGCAAATTTCGTGAATTCTAGATCAATTCTTTCCAATATTTTCCAATTTCCCCCAAAAATTATTTATATTTTATTGAATTTATTATTATTTTTTTTTTTGCAGTGTACAAACGAACTTACTGGCCAGTGTGATGACATTTTGATAAGTTCCATGTCCTCCGATGCTGCACACAGACGGAGAGAAAAGAGAAATGAACACAGCGATAATGACAAAAATCACAATATTGATCTTATTGAAAATAAAAACATGATTTTATAAAAACATTTAGAATGTGATTGGAAAAAAATCAAGTGAGAAGTAAAATCTTTATAAATCATTCAATGAACATTTGACAGGACGGAACTACGTGAAGAAAAAAAAATTACAATCATTTGACGGATCAAAAACGTGACAGATGTAATATGAATAAATAAATAAATATATAATATATGAGGAAAATATTATCGGAGATAAAATCAATCATCACATTACAAATCATTACAATATTTAAATTTTTAAATATATAAATATATGTATATATATTGGATAAAATAAATATATTTAGATCATACATTTTATTTAAATAAAATAATTTTCTTTTATTTAAAAAACAATATATATATACATATATATAAATCATTTTTTATTCATTTATTTATCATTTAACAACTGTCATGATGTTGATCTGTGGAATAACTGCAATTTTTGTTTTCTTATATATATATTTTTCATCATATTTGTATATATATTATATATATATATATATATATATATATATATATATAAATGCAATATTAAAGCAATATTTATTCATTTTGTTTATTCTGTATATTGATAAATGCATATATTCATCTATAAAACAGTATTTATATACATATTTTCATGAAAATATAAATAAATAATTGAAATGAATTTTTATTAATAATAATAATAATAATAATTGTTAATAATTTTATAGACATCTATAATTAGGAAGGTAAAGAAGGAGAGGGCAAGACGGGAACAGTTGATCTGCTGTGAAGAGCCCTGAAGAGAACAGTGAAGATATAAATGTATTATTAGAATCGCGACATTTACCTCCAAGACACGTCACGGAATTCAAACGGTACCGAGAAGATGGTGGTTCCGTTGGCGGCAATAGCTGACTGCAAGAAAGAAGAAACACCGTGTGATATAAGAGCTTTCTAAAACATCATCGTGGCGGATTGCTAACTGTTCCTGGTGCGAGTTTTATGGGTGTGTGATGAGTGTCACTCACGGTCAAAGAGTCTCCCAGAGCTGCGATGACTTTCACGTCTGCGGCTTTGACATATTCCACTACAAAAAGACGATAAAAGGTGAAGCACGCGTGAAGAAAGAACCTGAGACAGTTAAACCTTTTCCTCCAGGCCCTTTAAAACAACCCGTTTGGATCACCCGTATAAAGTCCTGCTCAGATGTTTGGTTGAGCTCGTACTGAATCTCTATTTATTATTGGGAAACGTGACTGAGCCCGTTTATAATACGACCCAGTAGCAGCATATGCTAAAGAGTAAGGGGCCGAGGATGGAGCCCTGAGGGACACCACAGGTTCAGAGTCGCCACCAAGGAGGAGGCATTAAAAACTGCTCAAAGGGTTCCCCCGAAAAATTCAAAAGTTCACTATTGGAATCCAGGAGTTCACTATCTGGCACCATTCTGGTTTCCTCTGAATCCCCCCTTTTCCACCAGAAATAACCTGGTGCTGGTGCTGGTGCTGGTGCTGGTGTTTGGTTGGTTCAACTCTCGCACCTCCTAAGAACCTTTTTGCTATTGCATTGGCGAGGAGCCAAGTCAGAGCCACGTCATTACGTCACCGTATGACCTAATCGGTTCTTGGCTCTAGACCAGCAAGGAGTTGGTGCTTGACTGGCACCAGTTTTGAGAGCCAGGAGCTGGTGCTTATGCAGTCGAAAAAAAGCAAAGAACTGGTGCTAAGTCAGGCTCTGGCTCCGAACCAGCCCTGGAACCATCTCGGTGTCGTCGTGTTGGAGTTGAAGTACCTCCAAACATCACGTCCCATCATCACAGAGAGTAATATCATTAGTGTTGTTGTTGTTGTTGTTGTTGTTGACTTCTACCTGAGGTGGGCACGGTGGGAGATGGACTCATGTCAGGGCAGCTGAAGAGAGGATGAAGACGTTGTTGGTGAACATCTGATCCTAAAATATCCTGCAGGAAGAGCACACAGACAGAACCCTCTCGGATCACCTTCTCTTTAGACGGTTCCGGTCGTGTTTGAAGAGACCGGAGGCTGTTTTGTTCGGAACGGCGCCGAAAACGTCTTCAGGTTTTCTTTAGAACTCTGACGTCACACTGAAGGCAGCGGCTCGTTATTTTAAACTCGGATCGACAGAATTCTGAAGGTTTTAGTCCAGATGTTTCTGAGAAGGACCGTCCACATCTGTACCACTGGTACCAGTGCAAGGTTAAAGAAGACGGCGTCTGTGTTGTACACCGGGGCTTTTACAGTAAGTTACTGTAATTAAGATTTACAGTACTACAACTGTATTTCACTTTTTACAGTAAGTAAATGTTACCGGTTATGAAATCCTTTTTTTTTTTTTTTCAATCTTTTTTACTCATTCATACATTCAAATACTAAATATAAATGAGGATTTATGTATATATATATATATATATATGTATATATATATTTTTAAAATCTTTTTATCTTTCTCGTCTGTCTGTCTGTCTAAATACAGCAATTATTATTATTATTACATAAATGATAAATAAAAACATATATATAATGGAAATAGATAGGAAATATAAATGAATAATATTAATTAAAATGACAGCTATTACTATTATTGCATAAACGTTACAAATAATAATATATAATAATGCAAATAAATAGAACATATAAATACAATATATTAATATTAATAAAGATGACAGCAATTATTATTTTTACTATTATATAAATGATATAATGATAAAAAAGACATATGAATATTAATTAATTCATAATTAATGGGAAAATATATATGTAAATAAAAGATATGAACAATAGTATTTGAAATGATGACTACAGCTATTATTATATAACATAAATGACTTTAAAAATACGAATAATAATAATATCTATAATAATGAAAATAAGTAAAAAGAATATAAATAAAAAAGTATAAAAATAATATTAATAATAATGATAGCGACAATTATTACATACATAATAAAATAAATGAATATGCAGAACAACACTAATAATAATATAAAATAATAATAATTTAAACCAGAAGTGAATTAGTTTTGATCACGAAAGTCAAAATGTTGAATGCTTGAAATACCTGGTTGAAATCTTCTTCCATTACTAAATACCCTGCAAAGCAACAAAAAAGAAAAAGATAAATCAAATAAATCATGAAAGACTCTTTGGAAGAGTGGAGAGTCTGTGTAACAATAAATTTAAAGCGCTGTCTTCAGTAAATGATATAATTTAGTCGTATTTGAATTCTTACCGTCTACATGACGTGTGGAAAATAAACAGATGACCAACAGCACACGACACAACATGTTGCCTTCCGTGAAGCAAACAGAATAATGACATAAAAAGGAAAGTCTCGCCTCGGCGGTTGAAAGCTTTATTAGTGGAGTATAACCTTTGTAATGTACACTGATTAACCGTATCTCTGAACTTTGTCGTCATTATTGCTCTAAGTTCCTTCCTCGCAGATAATCTCTTTGTTATTTCAATCCGACATAAAATGACTTGTTGACTTGAATTAGATGGAATAACCATGTATTTCTTTAAAATGTAAATAGAGAAAGAAATGACATGTATTGCATATATTAGATTCACCTCTTATTTCAAAATCGCTGTGGCAAAAAAAAAAAGCGTTCTTAATCATAGTTATCCCTATATTAAATAGTATAACCCAATAACAACTACTTTCAAATAAAACTAAAAATACATGTATTTCATATCAACCTTGTAAAAATCAATGTCATTTCTTGAGCTTTAGCAGTTAGCGTGTTAGCTTAGCAGTTAGAAGCTAAGCCTGAAAAGATCAAACGCCAGGATGGATTTGGAACAGTGTTTTATTTTTTAATATTGAACAATTCTAACAGTTGTAGATTCAGCTGAATGCAGATTTTCTTCATATTTTAACAATCTCAAAAGTGTCAATTTTAGATATCATACAATAAACTGTTGATCAATGTATAGGCACATATAATTGTATTATTATTATTATTATTATTATTATTATTATTATTATAAGTGAGCAGCAGCTGCTGATGACCTTTAACCAGACAAGTGATGAATTTTATCATTATTTTTGTCATACTGTACAATATTTTTGTTATTTATAGAACAGATTTCAACTGCCCACTTCTTCTACTGTTTATTTTCAACTCCAGATATTATTATCTCTGTTTTGTTACTGAGAACCTACGCGAGTTAAATTAGGAATGGCAGCCCTGTTTATTGCTTCGTCGAGACGGACATTTATGATTTATGACAGATTTATGACAGCCCCTGCCATAAAAGAAATGGCATGCGGACATATTTTCAGTACAAAATTAACCTCAGATGTAAACTAGTTGTGTACTCAAAGTTTACTATTCTTACAGACAAAGTATAAGTAGAAGGATTCCTTCATTTTTGGGAACTGCTTATCCTGCACAATGTCAGCTGGGATAGGCTCCAGCCCTCAGGCATCTAGATAGGATACTTAAAAATATACTTTTTGTAAAACAAATTTAAAATAGTACATGTTTAGTTTCAAGTTTGCTCAAAAAAAAACATCACGAAAAGAACTTGAGGATTTTACCTTTATCTATTTAATCTAATTAAAAAAAATTCCCTCTTTTTTTCTACTACCTTTATCTTTTTGTATTTTTTTTTTTTTCTAGTATCTTTATTGCAACGGTCACCGCTGCTTCATGACGTCATCACTGTTGGACACGGGGGATGTCGTCGGGTGTGTTTTTTTTTTTTTACCATCACTTCTTTAGATTTGTTGCACTATGTCCAAACAAATGGACTCAGTTTGGTTTAAAAACATGAACAATGTGACCGAACTTTGCGTGTTAGAGCGCGTAAAATGCCTGGAACGAAGAGGATATATAATGTACGCTTCCCTCCTGTGAGTATGACGTTTGTTCCGCCGTATTACAAATGTTTAAAGGAAGATGAAACATGATAAGAGCTAATTAGCTGCTGACAGCTAACGCCGCTGGGACGATGCCTTCAGGGGCTGTCGTAAATCTGAGAATATCCGTCCCGACGAAGCGATAAACTCTGCTGTCATCCGTAATTTTCTGTGAAAAACAAATTAAACTCGCGTATGTTCTCAGTAACAAAACAGTGATAAAAAACATCTGGTTAATGTGAAGCCGACAGAAGCAGCAGAAGAAGTGGGCAGTTAAGATCTGTTCCGTAAATAATAAAAATATTCTACAATAAAGAAAGGAAAATAACATAATTAGAAAATTGAAGCATTGGTTTTAATATTTTTATTGTGTTGTATGTAGTTTGGGTATTTCCACCGCTACCAAATATTTAATTATTTTTCTGTAATTTTTAATCCTCTATGATGGACTTGTTTATCTTATGCATTATAATTAATGAATAAATATGTCATATGATAAAGGAAACTTAACAGCGGCCAGTGAAACTAATTACTTATTTATTATTAATTCAAAAGGTGAGCTCCAAAGCTCTTAGAAGTTTGCTCTTATGAATTCAGGTCGAGGAAATCATAATGTACAATGGGCTTTGAATGCAGCAGCCAAAGTTGAAAACCATTTCTGTATGAACTATGTCAAAGGACTAAAATCTTTGTTTTTTGCTCACAGGGCCGCATCAAAAAGATCATGCAGAAGGATGCTGAGGTGGGGAGGATTGCGATGGCGGTTCCTGTAATCATCTGTATCCTTTAAACCTGCAGAAGTTTGGGATTAGACATAATAGTGCAGGTGTGACCAGTGAATAGAATGGAAACCTTTATTTGTCCCAGACAATTATACAATGTAAAACATAGTGAAGAAGGTTCTCTGGAGTGGATTCTGCTTAAACATAAGCAAACTTCCATACATTTTTTTTTTGTAGCCCTCTTCCATATCTTCCTTAAGGGATCCTAAGGATTCTGGGAGTTGTAGTCATTCCTCTATACTTTGAGTATCCAAATTATATATAATCATTTCTAATGTTTTTTTTTCTTTTCTTTGTCACAGTTTTTATGTGAATAAGTTAATGTTATTGTCAAAAGTAATTTCAAGTATTTGCTCCACTTTTATACCGCCCTTTCATACAAAAAGTGAAAGTATTTGTCATTTACATCATATTTGTGATTTCATAAGGCCAGAAACTAGAGAGAGCACATCATGGTACACAAAACGAACCTCGCTTTAACCTGAAAAGATTTTCCTTCATGTTTAACAGCTCTCTAAGACAATGAGAGCTACTGCCTGATACATTATTTAAAAATGAAGCATTAATTAATGATCAAAAGAGTGCTGTAATAAATGATTCAACAAAATAACATCCCTGCGGGCAGATATCTCAATCTGTTGACTCACAGCAAACTGTCTAATATAGACTTTCAAAGACGGTTTGGAGATGTGTTCTGTGGAGCGTGACATCCTGAACTGTGGCCGTCAGCTCGAGCTCTGGAAATGTTCCTGAAGTGTCTGCTGACCAAAACCTGCCTGATCACTCAGGCCAAGCTGAGCACCGTCGTGTCTGTCGCTCATATGTAAGTACGGCAATCCCGTCGTTCTACCCGTGCACACACTCTATACTCACTGTACTCACAATACTAATCAACATGGCTGATGTAGACGACTCCATAAAGTTTCCCGGTCATTAAATTGACCAGGTCCTGAGCTCAGTGCAGGGGCGGTTCCAGGAAGTTTCTACTGGGGTGGCCGGCGCCCGAAGATATAAGTCGAGATGGTCCCTGTTAATATTTGTGCGCAGCCTGTAGAATTTTTAATATGTATTGATAATTAATTAAAACAAAGTCAACCAATATTAACAATTACGAGGAAATAGGATTATTTTCTGAACTCATTTTTAAGTTAAAGCTGTTGAAAAGTCCGATATTGTACGCAAACCGTAAACTAAACTAAATTAACTCAACATGTTTAATCTGAATTATGTAGAATACCATATATTGTAGCACCATATAGACACTTAATTTAAAGCACTGAGCTTAAATGTAATAAATAATCTAATCTGAAACTCTACCTGCGATTTAATTTGTAGTAACGGATTAATAACGATCTATTTTTAAGATCTGATGAGGCAATTAAACGAGGAGGCATGAGGGAGATGAAAATATGTGATCATGAATATCATGAATAAAATGCTTCATGAAGTTAAAGAAAGCTTTAACTTTCTGACTTATTGGAACAGAAATCTCTCCGTTCCCCGCCAATGTTTAAAGTCACCAGACGCCGCTGAACAGAACGTATTTTATACTCCATCGCTCACGTATGAAAAATCATGCCTGGCACAAATTCAGCTGTGGTTCTTGGCAGAAACCTGCAAATGTATCCCGCACGACAAAACTAATTAACATTCATCCTGTAATGTTCTTAAAAGGATCGGAACCGTCCACAAATGGATTTATGTTATCCTTAATTTAATCTGACTGCACCAAGAGTCAATCAGAGAATGAATATATATAAATATATATATATGAACAGTAAATATGGCTAATCTACGGCGTTATGTTGCTGCGTAGGAAACAGTGCATCGAGTCGGAGAAGCTCTTCGACTTCCTCAAAGACCTGGTGGAGCAAGCGACGTCCACGGCGGGCCAGAAGAACAAGAGAGGCGTCAGCATGTGGCCGATATACAGGTAGAGATGTCAAAGGTCAAACGTGACCCACTAGGGAGGTGCTGGAGAGAGTTTTCATCCGAGTTTCCGAGTCGTTCCAGACGCACTTAAGGAAGGTTTAAGGAGTTAAAACAAATTATCAAACAAATTATTGTATCCCTGAGAAGACGGGGACTTGTCATCATCATCACCCCCGCCGGCGCCACAGATCCTTCGTGTTAATACGATAACTCAAAAACTATGTTGTGGAACATTTTTGAATTTTGTTCCCGGAGAGACCTCAGTGCGAGGAAGAACTTTGGTGTTTTTGGAAAAGTTCGGCTATATATTTCAGACACTAGGGGGAGCTTTTTTTTCCCAAATGTATTTTACCATAATTTCCCAACTATTAGTCCGATTTAGTCCAAATTTAATGCAGATGAATCGACTGGAGGGGATTTATCCCGTAAATATCATAATTCACTCACTAAGGGGAAGATGTTTTTATAGAAAACATGGTTTTCTGTACATAACTCACAAAAAAATGTTCAGGCCCACATATGTGTGTATATATGTATATATATATATGTATATATATATATATATATATATAAATCCGTCAAATATTTCTTACACTAAGTGGACCTGGACTGTCAATTCTCAAGCACTGGTCCGAATATGTCCAAAGTTGGTTTACATGAATCGACTTGAGGAGATCTATCTTCTATATATCATATTTTACTCTAAAAGTTCCCATTTTACTCACTAGGGGGAGATTTAAAAAAAAAACAGCCATACTTCAGAAACTTTATTGGATCATTTTCAAACTTTATACGACATAGACCTTAGTGCGAGGAAGAACTGGAGTGGTTTTGGGAAAGTTCCGTTGTATATTTCCGACCCTAGGGGGAGTTTTTTTTAAACTCCAAATGTTTTTGTCCATAATTTCTCAACCGTTGGTCCGATTTAGACCAAAATACATGCATATGAATCTCTTGAATAGATCTCCTGTATTCATACACATCATAGTGTATGACATCATAGGTCTGGTTAGAGAGTCAAAGTATTTGCGAGTTCTTCTAAATAAGATAAAATCATTTAAACGTGAAACTTAAAAACAAATTAGGACTCTATATCTGTTAAAGTTAAAACTCACATTGACGTCTTAAAATTTCACAAAGTCAAAAGTATTAAATTATCTGTGACCTGAATGAGGAAGACAAAAAGAAATCCTCACATATGAGAACCTGGTTTCGGTTTGGTATTTTCTGCTCAAACATTTTCTGAAACAAATAGTTGATTGACTTTTTGTTTGTTTTGTTTAAATCCTGCTCCGACCTTTGACCTTTCCAGGAAAAAACATCGGGAGATTCCTGTTAAAAAACCGTCTGAAGTGGTAGAAAAGGGTCCGAGGCCGAGCCTGGACTCGCTGGACAACGACTCCTCCTCCGGTGTACGTATTCCATCTAACCAGTTCTACCAGTAGTCATCGTAGTGGGAGGGGTTTTCAAAAACACGGGACCTCCTCTCACTCGTCGCTTAAAGCAGGTTAAGAACCCAAACCCATTTCTCCTTAAAGGACATTTACGTTGGAACGAAACCACATGGAGCACATTTTTTAAATTATTATTGAAGGGATTTAATGTGGGGCTTTTTTTGGGTTGAGTCAATATGGACTGTTTGAGATTATTGATGAGTCACATTTAATGTAAAGAGTTAAATCAGGGGGATTGGGGGCTTTCTGGAGAGGTACCCCTGCTCTCAGAGAGAACGGCGTAGACCTCGTTATGAATGTTTTTCATCAAATCAAAACCGTTTCAATCAATCACATAACTGGAGAAGTTAACCCTCGGATTTTCATTTCACGTCTATTTTAATCACTCACTTTTGCCGTTTACATGCATTTTAAATCCCCTCATATATTAAAGCATTGGAATTAAAATAGATTTGAACTTACTTTAAGTATATATATATATATATAGTATTAGAAATAACGAGTTAAACTGTATGAGGTACATGTTTACTGTGTGGCCGTGGCTTTTTAAGGGTTAAGAGAGTGGAAGCTGTTGCTCACTAGCAGCTCTCAACCAACACTTACAACAGCGACCCCATCAGGACAGTATTGGCATTACACACCAGAAAACAAAATGTCTCCCCTTTCATCCTTGGTTCCTTTCCTCTTCTCTTCTCCTCGTGTCTTTGTCCTTGTGAGTGGGTGAGTTAGAGGGGAGATGAGACCTCAGGCATTTAACAGGAGATTTAGGTGCTTCACTTAGAAGCAGTGATTCTGTAAAGATTATCTTTATGATCCACTTCACGCCAGGATAAGTGTTTATGGTAACAGAGATGTTTTAACTCCATTTGAAACAACGTCACTTCATCAAGGAGAACATTATGCCGTTTAGAAGTGTGGTGCTAACCACACACACATGCTGACCTCTGACTGACTGTGTTTGTTCCAGGAGTCTCAGCTCTACATCTGCTACTGACAGGTCAAAGGTCAACCAGAGGAAACCGCTGTGAGCTTAATCCATCAAATCACTTCTGTTTATACATTTGTCTTAAGTTGAATTTTGTTTGTCGCTGCTAAGTTGGGGTTATTTACTGTGAAAAAAAAAGACAAGAGAACCGTGTCATGAAAAAGAATTAATTTTTTTTTATATTTTAGAACTCTGCCGGCTACGTTTGAGACTTTTTCTCTTCTTTTGTTTTCGAGAAAAGGCATTTTTGTTTACAAGAACCGGTCACGTGTCAACATAAGACAAAACACTTACATTATACGGTATAAATTGCTTCAAACTTTTAAATGACATCGTTCTGGTTCTGGTACGAGACGAGGAAATGGACTTTTCTGTTCTGGTCAAACGATGTAGCAGAGAATAAATCTCTGGTTACAGCCACGACTTTCATCCCATTTTTAAATGGCGTGCACTCCCCGTTGCTAAGTTTGTAAATAAATGTTTTAATGACAGTAAAGATTGACCACTGAAATGTAATCGACATGTAAATAAGTTCATCTCAACTTCTGTAAATGACAAGTTTAATGTGAGGTTAGAAGGCGTGATCACATGAATAAAAACAAATCAAGAGCAAACAGATTGGTTTATTCCAACCAGCTGGTCTTTGTACAGTGTGAAGGAATGAAATGATGAATAAATAGATGCGCTTTTCTTCTGAGAACGTAACATTTTCAAGCCAAACACAGGAGGAAAACGTCTGCGCTAGCTACCCGACACAGCAGCAACATCTGAGGTTCTGTTGAAGGTCCCAGCTCTCCTTATCCGACCGACGGACTCCGGACCGCGAACGCGTGAGAGTGGAATCGGTTCTCGAGAAAAAAACGTTGAAAGTACAAGTACTGATTAGCTAGAGGTGACAGACGTCACGATCCGGGACCTCTGGCAGTTTGAAATTAAACATGCATCACGTCTGAAAGCATCTCCACTACAGTTACACTGAAAGACTAAGAGAAGTAAAAAAACCAAAACTTTAAAGAAACTATTTCTTCTTCTAGTGTAAGAAAACCATTGTTTAATCCTGCTGTTATTGTTTTTTTTAAAGAGAAGTCCAGGCCAATTTACACAAGTGGTTCAGTAGATTCTTAACTTTATTCCATCCATTTTCCACCCACAGTCCCGAAGGCACCGTCTCCTCACTGCTCTGAGCCGCTGACCCAAATACTGGCGTGGAAAAGTCTCGGCTTAAATATGATGAAAAATGAAAACATTTACACAAACACAGGCGGCTGGCAGGTCGCTCTTCACCTATTTTGTCTCTCTCCACATGAGGGTTTACGGTTTACAAACATCGTGGGCCGTTTCGAAGGACGTGTTTTTGAAACGGAAACGCAAGCAGAACTACGGCACGCAGTCCTCAGAAGAGTCGCGCTCCGAATCCAAAAGTCTGTTTAATCGCCTCGAAGTAGTATCTCTTCCAGCCCTCCTTCGTACGCTCCTCCTCGTTGTCCGGGACCCCTCGACACTCCACCTTCAGCTCCGTCTCGCTGCTGCGGTCCTTGAAGCTCATGGTGATTGTTGCGTAGTGCTCTGTGGAGCACAGAGACGACAACGGGTCACTAACAACAGGGCTGTAACAGAACCCAGAGTTCTGATCCTAATCCTGTCTTCTTTTTTTTTAAAGCGGCGTTTTCCGTACATTATATTACAGTGTGTGAACTTTAGCATCGTTTAGCAGTGGAGTTCTAGATTACAACTTATTTTTAAACATCCGGTTTCGTCAAGTAATGACTTTCCTTCAGCTGAATATATTAAATGTGTGAAACTAGGTCAAAGTTCACATGTAAGTAACCCAGTATTATTTGTTCAGCAGTGTGGTTGTGTCGTTGATCAGTCTCCGTCCCTCACTGGGAGGGGGAGGCGGGGTTAAAGGTCATTAATTAGCACAACCAAAAAAAAAAGAAGAAAAGTAAGCGAGAAAACCTGCAGGTGTTTGACTGACTGATCCCCAAAAGGAAAGTCGGCGCCGCCAGCTCTCTCCCTCTCCTTCACATCCCCTGAACGTTTCTGAGCCGACCTGGTGCTGCTCGCCCCAGCTGGACCCCTTCGTTCAACTCATTTCACCAGTCGTCATGTTTTCTTTCACGCTTCACAGCTTTTGTTGTATTAAATAGTAAGTATGATCCTGGAACAAGAAATCGCCATCCGGGTGATCGTACAAACACGGCGGCGCTACATAGAGGGGAAGACCCGCTCAAATGGAGCCAACGGGCTTTTTCCAATCTAACACTAATCTTTATTTTCAGTCTAAAGTACACCAAAAAAAAACGTTATGAGTATTCTATTCATTTTAAACACTGCACCTCAGAATAATTCATGTACGCCAAAGACTTTTCCCCATGGTCTTAAATGTAAACATTCCAAATAGAAGTGAAAGTTTTAACTAGATTATTATGAAACATTATTCTCCTTATTTCCAGGCCGTATTGATATACATGTATGTACGAACGGGACAAGGATGTAAAGGGATGTTTTCTGCCGTCGCAGCAGCAGGGTCGGGGTCATACAACATGGAGGCAGCGAGGGTTCAAATCCAAACGCTTATCTTTCGTTTGGGGGGCGACCGCCAAACCCCCTGAGCTTCAGCCACATCAATATATAAAATATCCAACCCTCTAATCGAGTCTTTCTGCAGCTGCTGCTCAGGTGTGTGTGTGAAAATGGCTCTTTAAAACAAAAACCTAGAGATGAACGTACCACTGGGCCAGTTGTTATACCTCCACTTCATAATTATTTTCTCATCCGGTATCTGGTGGGGAGAGAGAGAGAGGGAGAGAGAGAGAGAGGGAGAGTGAGGAGAATTCATCGCCGTCATATGAAGGTGAAAGCATATAGATATAATAATATAACAATATTACTGTCTGGTTTAAAAACGCTGTCGGTCTTACCAGCTCTGTAAATTCACCAAAGACGTTTCCGTCCAGCAGACGAAACCTTCCGCCTCTCTCTCCCTCCACGGATGCCGGGGCGTGTGTGAAGGCCTGGACCATCTGCAGATCGCAAAACAGAGACCCTTCATCAAGACAGGAATGAATCAGATAGTGGGAATCATATCCCCAGAAAGCTGGGGATATTGATCGTCTTCATGGATCATTTTCAGATATTGATTGATTTTGGGGAAGGTCAGTTGCATAAATCTGCCACTAGGTGGAGCTTTTTCTCCAAAGGTTTCTGAGCCATCATTTCTCATCTGTTGGTCCAACATAGTCCAAGTTTGGTGCATATGAATCGACTGGAGGAGACCCATCTTGTATTTGTCCTATTTCACTCCACTATTTATTTACAAAAATAAAAAAACACAGATTCCCGTCTTTAAATTCCAAAAACCTTATTGTGTTGAAATCTTTTATTCCGGAGCTCAGAAGAACTAGTAAACAGTATTTATCGGCATCATTGAGTCACTGTGGGATCTGATCCTAGAACAAACTGCTGACTTCATAGAAATAGTCAGGTTGAGTCAATATGGACTGTTTGAGATTATTGATGAGTCACATTTAATTTGAGTTCTATCAGGGGGCTTGCTTGTGCAATGCAGGCGACTGGGGGCTTTTCAGAGATATACCCTAGTAGGTCTGGTTCTCAGATACTTCAACTTCAAAGGTGGTCTTTTTTTTTGCATATTAAGCAGGCAGTTGAGATTGGATCACACGAGGGTTACCTGAGAAACATGTTAATACCGGGTATTAACGGCCCATTATGTTTTCAGCTGGAGGACCAATGAGGATTAAGTCAAACTTGTTGAAACCTGGACATGATGAAAGGTGGAGCCTCACCTCCTGGTTGAGGAAAACCCTGTAGAGATCAGCCGGTGAGGTGAGGAACTTTTCTTTCATGCTGAATTTACAGGTAGGGATTTTGACGCCGGTGTTAGCTGGAGCGGCGGCTATGCTCTTCGAGGAGGAAATCTGTTCCACAAAACAACAGTAAAATCCTGGTTAGGGGAGGTCAGCTGCACCGCCGTAGAGAAAACACTGATCATTCATCACAGAGGCTTCGGTTAGAGTGAAGAATGGAGGGAATGCGTTAGCTGTAGCGGTAGATCTTCAGGTAGTACCTGAGTTTTATCCAGCTTGGCCTTGGACTGTGATGTGGTCGGGAGCTTGGCCACGCCATTGGCTGTAGGCAGGATCATTCCCTGTGTGAACTCTGCAAGCAGAATAAAAACTCTGTTTAAGACCAACTTCCTCTTCATCTTCAACCACCAGTTCTTCACAGAGACAAACAACACGTCACACTCCCCGTCAGACTCACGGACAATTTAGAGTCACATTCTTCTTCTTCTTTCCACTTGTTCCCTTTAAGGGTCTCCACAGTGGATCATCTCCTGCATGTCCTCCCTCCCCACATCCAGAAACCTCCTCTTTGGTCTTTTCCTTTTTATCCTGCCTGCACTCCATCTCCAGCATCCTTCTAGCAGTAGATCCACTATCCCTCCTCTTCACAGGTCCAAACCATCTTAATGTTCTCCTTTCTAATCCTGTCCATCCTCCTCACTCCCAGAGAACATCTGAACATCTTCAGCTTTAACTCCTGTCTTCTGGTCGGAACCACCGTCTCTAAACCATCCAACAGAGCTGCTCTCACCACCATCATGGAAACCTTCCTTTCACTCTTGCTGCTCTTCTTCTGTCACAGATAACTCCTCACACTCTTCCCCACGCACTCCACCCTGCTTGCACTCACTTCTCCACACTCCCGGTTGCTCTGCACAGTTGAGCCTAAGTACTTAACCTCCTGCACCTTCTCCACCTCTACTCCTCCATCCTCACAGTTCCTCCTGCCTCCCTTTCATTCACACACTGGTATTCCGTCTCGCTGCCACAGACCTTCACTCCTCCTCTCAAGAGGAATGAGGCTCACCATTTTTCTTAACCTAGCCTCCATTAATCTTTCCCAGGGCTATTGAGAGACACCAGTCCTCCTATATTGGATGTTTTTGGACTGTGGGAGGAACTCGCTGATTTGCAATTCTCACATTTTCCTCCCTTCTCTCTCTTGCCTTCATTTTCTACTTTCGTCAGTTCTCTTCTGTACTCCGTCCATCTACCCCTCACAATCTCCTCACTTGTTGTTATGCAGTATTTCCATCTCCATCCTTTATCATTCTAACCTGCTGCACATCCTTCCCACCTCGGTCTCTCTGCCCCGTCAATCAGTAATCAGTAATTGTTAATTCATATTAAGTGACAATATTAATATCTATATGTAGCATTACTAATCCACATAAGTATTTCTTACTCATTACAAATACAACCTTATGAAAAGTTGGGAACAAAGACGGTGTTTTGAATTATTAGGTAGTTAAATGAACTTGTCTAGATTACTGGTTACCAAACTGGAGTATTCAGAGACATGTTAAATAAATCTGTAATATTCATTTTCATTGTAATTTTGGCAAATAATTGCATGAAGTTTCAACCAAAGACATTTGGGGCGGGAATATTGATACAATGACACAATGTTTGATAAACGCTGGTACCTCGGTTTACGAGTGCCTGGCTTTAAGAGTATTTTCATTTTCGAGCAAAGATTCTTCAAAACAATGTGCCCTGCTTCACAAGCGGTGATTTAATTTACCAGAGTTTTTTTTTTTTTTGGCTCGATTTGCAGATTTTTCCGGATACGAGCGAGTACCTGTACCTCGTAAGAAACTTGCTTGATATACGAGTGCTTTGCTTTGGTTTACGGGTGTCCTGTTTGAACAAGTCAAAGACGCGAGCCAAAAACAAATGGATCTCAGGCCGGCCTCTCTAGCACACGCTGTCAGTTAGCGTCATACACTCACAGAGGAATTATCCGATCGCTCGTACCCGCTAGCGTCTGGGAGGAATTGAGTGAGACAAAGTTAAGTGAGCCAGAATCTGCCATAAGTGAGGCTTTTATATCATTTATCATTGCTATCTGTCAGTAAAAGGACTTTTACTCTGCATAAAATAACACGGAAAAATTATTTTTCTATGAATATTTTTTGGGATATGGAACGAACTAATGGGATTTCCATTCATTTGAATGGGGAAATTTGTTTCGGTTTACAAGTTTTTTGGTTTGCGGGCAAAGGTCTCGGAACGGATTATGCTCGTAAACGGAGGTACCACTATACTTTGAAGGAAGTATTGTCGTGTACTCAGTCCTCGTTGTACGTGCACAAGCTCACTCATTTCTCAACACTTGTATGAAATGGTTTCCGACCTCCCTTTTTTCCTTTTTCTGACAAGTTGCTTGACGGTGAACCGCTCACAAGGTTGGGCTGATTGAACAGAGTCTCAGAATGAAATGAAAGTGTTGAATGTGTCGGGACAAAACCGAGGTCTTGACAACAAAGCTTGAACTCTGGTCTGTTGAGAGGAGGGAGACGTAAGTGTTCCATCGCTGCACGATTTTGTGTGTTCAAAGAAACTCAGACCTGCAGACACTGTCAAAGGTTACATAAAAGAATCCCCTGGCTTTCACCTGGACCATAACTGGATCTGGTTTCCCTCTTCTTCTACCATGTCATACCAACTACCTTTGTCTGAGAGAGCCTCACTGAGATCTCTGCGATGGGAGATGAGAACTAGATCCGGCCAGAAGTCATTGCCACGAAGATGTTGATGCTCTTAGCAACAAGCTGTCAGCATGACGCCAAACATAACCAGATCGTCTATACAGCATTTATTCACAAAGTTCTCATTCATCTGAGGAGATGTATAAAACATTCTAGATTAATTTACGCTGTTTTACGGCTCATAATAAAAATTGTGATCTGGATTCATACGTCCATGTGTGTGGTTATGTTTGTTGTGGTGAAAGCTTTCGGGGTTGTCCCGCCTCAGCTTCCTTTGTTGCTAAGTTTTAAAACCAAAGATTACAGCACACACACACACACACACACACACACACACACACACACACACACACACACACACACACACACACACACACACACACACACACACACACACACACACACACACGGCTCGTGGCTGACTCTCAGCTAGCTCTTGCTTGAGCCGCCCTGCTAACGCTAGCTTCTGAACTTGCTGTTCCTCGGTGTGATTAAAGGTGGTTGGAGTGTCTCAGTGGAATTAAAAGCTTGGGCATGACTCGAGATTAATCTTAATCTGTTATTTAAGGTTTTTATAAAACTCATGTCTGTGGGTCATGCGTTTGTTTATCTTATTGTGTGTATTCATGAAATGCTGAGAAATAATAACGAATAATATATTTACTTTGCGAATGCTTAGAAAATGCTGCAAAGAATAAAAATACTGTTTTTGGATTTAGACCAATGCCATCTTTTCTTCTTCTTCGGTGAATCAGTGAAGTTCAAACAACCCCCACCTCTGGTCTCTTCATAAATGAAATACCGGACTTGGGGAACAATAATTGATTGTGTATTTTGAGTTTGGGTGTTGAAGTGATTGCTTGACTGATTGTTCGTTTGAAACAAGACGGCTTCCACTCACCTGTTTTTAAGAACCCAACATAGCTTCCCAGAACTTCCCGGATTTTCTCTGCTCCTTTCGTCTTCATCAGGCTGGTCAGAATCGTTTCTGGTTCATCTTTATTCAACGATACAGAAATCTGGACAAGAAGCACAGGAAATGATATCAAGACATTGTTCTTACAATACTTACTAAAGTGTCATTAGTAAGATCTGAATAAAACTCACATCCAGATCCTCCATGTCATTCTCATCAGACAGGTTTGGAACCTCAATAGTTCCTTTATAATTGACTCCTGCTTTTGAAGTTCCTGGTAAAATAAAGATTTTAGCCTTAAATAATACAAAACGAAAAACAATAACCTCTTCTTTAACTGAATTTGCCCAACACAAATGTTCCCCACGTAACACAGAAGCCACAATCTGTTGCTCACCGGTCCAAGTGGCTTTCAGGGTCCATTCATAGAAGAAAATTAGTTTCCCTTTCCGGTTATTAATCGAGGCCTCTCCTTCCAGCTTGCTGACCTCTGTCACCTCACAGCTCCCGTCTTCGTTCTCCACACTCACCCCAAGGACCAGGGATTTCAATTTGTCTGATGACCAGTTTGTGGCATCCCGTTCGGTCCTGAGAAGTCCACCAGAAGGCGCAGCAATGAGAGCACATCAAGCAGGCAAAAGACACAAATCAGCATCTTCTTTCACTTGAATTCTCACACTGTTATGTTGAGCAGTTTTCATAATAGCTATTCATAACTTACATCATGTTCGAATAGCCGTGAACGTATTTTACTAACCATGCATTACTTCCGTTACACTAATTTTCATATATATTTGAGACGCACATCCCAAAGCCATAGGGAATTGGATCTTTTCAAATCTGCTTTGGGCCTCTTTCGCACCCGGTGATATCTGATTCTCGCTGATGCGATGGCAGTTTAAACAGCTATTTCAGGCCCATTTAAAACAGAATCCTTGATTGGTGAATACAAACATCTGCCCTCCAGCAGCCGACATAGAGTTCCTCAATCTAAAACATCTTCATCAATTTGAAAACACATTAAGACAATGCTCTGCCGATACCAAAAACAATTTTGCAGTGTGTATTCTTAATATCTTGTGGTAATTGGAGTGTGTTCTCCAAAGCTGTGCATGTGTTAACAAATTGACATAAAATGTTTTCTTACATTCCTTGCGTTTTGTCTATTAGCATGTGTTTTCTTAAGTTGCATTGCGTTTGCCCCTGCCACCGTGGAGATCTGCTTCCAAAGATATGTTTGTTGATGAATGTCTGGCGTGGTTTGGCAACCAATGAATTTTTTTTTCCTGTTTAGTCTGTATGAAAATGACTTAACAAAACCTCTCAAGGATGTAAAATATGTTTCAGTTTTAAATGACAATAAAGTTGTATTATAAGACACCGGGTCAAATTCCTTGTAAGTGTGACTCACTTGGTAATAAACCGTTTTCTGATAGTGATTAAATCACATGATGTGTCATCTACAACTAAAACCCACATCTTTATTCTGTCTGCAAATGTGGACAGAGTGAAATATGGTTGCAATTTTAATAATTAAATGAGAAAATGCTTCAATCTAATTTTAATTTCCTTGTTTTCCCGCAGCCTAAAAGGATGATTGACCATCCCAATACTGCTGTCACCCCAGTAACAATACAAAAAAGTCAGGCCATCATATAACAGTTATCAACACCAGATCCGGAGATCCTTCATGTTGGTGTACCAATGTCAGTTTCTGCTGCAAAGATTAAGTCATGGTTCAGACCAGACTGAAGTGTGAATAGTCTTTATAAATGTGGCTACTACTTGACGTGTTCAGGCTAATACATTTCCATCTAAAGGTCACTTTGAATATGGTTATAATAGCGGAACACGTGGGTTGTACCAGGCTGTTGTTAACAACTAACAAGCTCAAATAATTAATTTTTGGCTACAGTAACTTCAACTTGCTACATGCTAAGCTAACTTCAGACGGATTATGAGGTTAAATTAGCCCTGCCCAGAGATGTTATTTTTTACTTTTATAATACCTAAAAATAAACCTATTAGTACTCGTCTGATAATAATGACTTTTTCATAAAGGACCAGACACTAAAAAAGATGACTTGACTTTAAAGACGAGCCCAGTGTGTTAGTTTAACATTAGCCGGCTAGCTAACACCCGAGTGTCCTTTTATCAAACCTCACCAGTGCCAGTTGTTCACATTAGTCGCATCGGCTCTCTCCTCTACGATCCAGCGAGGGTCTCCTTCTCCCCACTTAGCCATTTCTACTTCGAAACGGTCTTTACTTTGTTCAGTGTAAAAGAGGTGGTTTCTTGCCGGTGAGTGTCCGGTGCACGTTGTTTCTAGAAACCTCCAGCTGCTCCTACATTTATCCGCCGTGCATAGAAATTGCTCGAAACGGAACCTTGCAGACCGCTTGTAACCCGGAAGATGTTTACCGAAGAACACTTCCGCGCCATGGTAACTCCGAAAAAAGATTAAACTCTTAAATGATATAGACGCAAACATATGGGTTTTGCAGGTTTTGTTTGGAATATCCCGTTATTTGTTTTCTAAAAGACACATTGTATTCTAACGTTTATGTTGATTTCCCAAATATTTTAGAAGTTGAATACTTGATTCGTGACGGCTAATGCTAATGCTAACAGCTCTGATAAAGTACTGTCAGGCTCAAAGCACTGCTCAGTAGAATACGTTACCATATATTTGGCAGAACATTTTTGTATATTTGTGTTAATCACATGAATCCAGATGAGTATTAGCACCGTATTGAAAAAAAAGAAAATCTAGGATTTCGAGAGAAAAAAATGTAAATCAACGAGAATAAAGTTCTAATTTACGTGAAAAGACGTCATATTACGAGGAAAAGTCATAATTTCATGAGAAAAAAGGATCGTAAATTTACGATAATAAAGCTAATGATTTGCAAGAATTAAGTCCTAATACTACGAGAAGACATTTTAGAAGAGAGAAAAAAATATTACCAGAGTAAAGTTGTCATTTCATGAGGAAAAGGCGGCTTAATTTTAATAGGAAAAAAGTTGTAATTTTACAAGAATAAAGTAATAATATAACGAGAGTAAAGTCGTAGTTTTAAGCCTTTGCTTCACCAACCAAAAACATTTAAAAAACTAAAACTAGAATTACTAATACAGATTGGTAAGGATACCAGTATGTCATATCCTTACTAATTTGTTACTCTGTGACAAAATGACATACTGTAGTGTATCTGCAATTCTTCCCGTCTGCTTCTCCTAAACACGGCGTAGGAACCCCTGTTTACATTACTCCGGACTGGGGCTTCTGCCTCTGTTGGCAGAAACTCACAACTGACAAATTGGACCTTTATTCTTCTCTCAGTCTGCACTCCTGCACTTTTATGCATGAAGGCATGTGTGTGTCTATGTGTGTATATTTGCATTCTTGTGCGCGTGCATGTGTACATATATGGGTTTACGTGCGTCCTAACATTACAAGATTTCACATCTGATACCGCCCTCTGTTTCATTTTCTATATTCATAGGAGATATCTATTTTTATTTTATTTTTCATTTTGTTATATACTTATGCTTAGATTTTTTATGATTCCAGGTCAAGTTCCTTGTTGGAGCGACTTACTTTTGCGATAAACCCTTTTTGAATTCGGATGTGTGTTAATGTGCATGGACCATAATGGGGTATCATGGTAGCGTAGTGGGTATGAGTGTTACCCGGTGTTGTCGCTTTTGTTAACATACTGTTCTGTTAGCATATTAATTTAATTGGCAAGGAACTGGTATTCCGATATTCATGTCTAGAACACCTTTTTCTTAAAGTTTATTATATTCACAGTTTTCACCTGTTGTCCATCTCTAAGCAACATTACAGAAAAACTAATGGACAGATTTTCATGAAATTTTACCTCTGTAGGTGTTGGCATATAGAAGAGATTATTAAATATTGGTAACGTTACGTTTCACCTTTTGGCTGCATTTAAAAATGAAATGAAATAAGCTCTTTGGAGAAGTCACATCACAATGTGGTAAGTTGCTCTCTAGAAGTTGTGTCAATTATTGATTGCTTTGTTCCTTTGATGTTCCTTTGTGGATAGAGCTCGGGGCTCAGTGGGCTAAACTGAGACGCTGAAGTGGAAGGCACTAGAAACGAGCTGCTATGGGTATTTGAGATATTCAAGATTTTTCATTTTGTTGTCCTTTTTTGTTTGTTGTTTTTTATTTTTCTGTAGCTTACTGCTTTGACAATTTCATTCCATCTTTTTTATTCTTTGTGTGTGTACACTTTTCTCTCTTAGTGGGTGTATGTGATAGTATCCAAATGTAAAGTGCGTTATAAATTAAATGTATTATTATTAACAAGTGTTGGGACCCCCCCCCCCACCGAAAAGAGATAAAGTTTAAAAATATTTCATCCTAATATTTATGTATTTTAATTCCAGGTAAAATGTACATGCATTTTGAATCTATAATTTTAACATAAACTAATGAACTTAATGTGATGCATATCTGTCATTAAAATATGAATGAAACAATACCACTGAGCTCCGAACTCTACCAAAAAAAACATCACAGGAACAAAGGTATCAATAATGGACCGAGCCCGCATCTCCACCCTCAAAGGAACATCAAAGGCATCTATAATGAGCCCCCATCTCCACCCTCAAAGGAACATCAAAGGCATCAATAATGAGCCCCCATATCCACCCTCAAAAGAACATCAAAGGCACCAATAATGGGCCCCCATCTCCACCCTTAAAGGAACATCAAAGGACCAAAGTCATCAGCTTGCTACTTTGTGACATCACAAAAGCAAACGGCCTTTTAATTTTTTTTTTTAAATGATGCAAAACAAAGTAACGTCACAAAAATATAATCTTTTGTAAAATATACCAAAATTTACTTCTGGGTAAACTTTCATGCCAATCTGTAATCTTGGTAACAGAGAGACAAACAAACAAACGCGGATGAAAATCCTCCTTGACGGAGGTTTATATATATATATATATATATATATATATATATAAAGCTCTAATAAATGATTAAATATATTTTCCCTTCAAAACAATGTTATTTCCTGAAGATTACATGTAAACCAATCTCATACATTTTTTACGGGTTGGATCCTGCTTGTCCTACAGAGAGACATATCTAAACCGTGTTCACATCTTTTATCGAATTAAATGTAGCTGCTTACATAATTAACAGATTTATGCCTATTCTACAACCTTTCCATACATGCATTTTCTCAGACGTGGTTATTGTAAATTTAAAGGACCTGAGCTTTTCAAGGATTATTTTCTAAGTGTAAGAATCAAATATTGAGGTTAAAAATGAAATGAAGGCGTCAGGAGGAGAGAAAGCAGAGGGGATCATCATTAGAGAGGAATCCCGAGCATATGGCTGCTTTTGTCGGCTCCCCTCGTCCCTCTCTCCTCCCCCTCCAATCTCTCTCCTCCCCCCTCCTCGCCCTCCTTCCTCTCCTCCCCCCCTCCCTCCCGCTCCGTCCCCTCCGCAGCAGCAGCAGGACGGAGGTAGTAGCTCAGTTTTTGAAGCCGTGGCATGAATGATCTCATCTGAACCTGATCTCCGCTCTCCCTGCCGTCGATCCTATGACCGAGTCGGGAACACAATAACACGAACACGAGGTGAGTGAGCCCACCGGACCACCCTCTGGTACCGAATTTCCCCAGAAGGAGACCGTTTGGTTGTTTTCAGGAACTTGAGAGCCGATAAAAACTCTTAAATTTTTGGTCAGAAAGGAGGAAGGAGCGCGGAGGATGTGTGGGTGGGCTAATTAGCCTGTTAGCATTCACTTTTTCTTACTCAATATGAAACAGTTGTGGAGGGTTAAACCCGGACTTATATTTTGTGGCTTAACGTAGGCTCCATTTTATTGTTTTTTAACCGAGGCTAAGTTAGTTAGCCGCGGCTCATTAGCTCCAACATATAGATCCGGTAGCGGAGCTAGCTGCTAGCCGGCTAGCTGCTAATTCAAAATGGCCTCATTGTAGCTCTGGAAGACAAAGCATGCGGCAGACACGGCCTCAGCTCCGAGTAGCTCGCTGAAGTCGGTTTCGCTGCTCTAATCGGTCCGTTTACAACAGGAACATCACAATCCTGATGGAGGGGGCTGAAAAATGAATATTCGTGAGATTATTTGTTGGTTTCGTGAGAGTGGAGGGTTTTCGGTGAGCAGTGGGGGATGGGTCACAGCAGCAGCCTCTGACGTAAAGACAGAAGCTGCTGTTTGTTTGGCTTCTGGCTCCTAACAGCAGACAAGAGTTCTGTTCATTACTACTGTTATTTACTCTCGTATTCATGTTTCTCTGTTCAATACTAGTACCCATTTCTATTACAATCAGGACATTTTTAGCTTTTGATCACTAAAGCCCTGGTGTCTCCCATTACCACGAACCCTTTTAACATTTATTTACACGGCTTGACTATCCAGAATTACCATTACAGATAACAACAATGCAATTTTCACTATTCGTTATTACATTGTAGCTTTGTAGGAACTCTTATTCAAGATATTGGGAATGTCATTTCGCTCAGTCAAAGCTGTAATTGTAGATCCCTTTTATGTCGTTTTGACCAGTCATTATTCCAGTTAAAGTCACCTTTAACCTGATTCTGATGAGTCAAAAGCTGTAGAACGTTATTCATATCTTGACATGGGCTTATGATTAGTAATTGAATTACAATTAGTCAAAAATGAAGTGGTAGTCACGAAGTCCCGGTGGTAAAAGGTAAAAATCAAGTGGTAGTCACCTCAACCTGGACTTAGGATAGTCACAGTTGGATTTTCATATCTATTACAACTCATAAATGTCTTAAAGGTTCTTTTTGGTTCAAGATATCTCAAACTTGGGATGTCTCTAACTAAATGTCAAGCCCTTGTAACATTTATCCGCTCAGCTTTACTGTCCAGAGTTAACATAACGGATATCTGCAACGTCATTTGACTAGTCATAATTACATTTGAGTGTATCTTTAACATTATTCTGACTGGTCAAAATTAAATACAAGATTTATGAACGGAACTTTGAAGATATCTTGACTTGGATATATGACTAGTCAGAATACACATAGGAGATATCAGCTATTGGAATTTCCAATTGAGGATGTAGGTGTTTACAATGAGAGTTTTGACCAGGCAAAATGACGTTGCAGATATCAGTGATGACTATCCAGTCTAGTGAGTAAAAGTTAAAAGAGCTGGCCATGCATGATTTCTCTTGATATAGCTTCCTCAAACATTTTTGTAAATCTCACTGATATTAAGGACATCTATAGGATTGTATAGGCTTAGGGTCTCCATGACTACACATTAATCATCTGTAGCAGACAAACGGTGGCGAAGATCACACACACTCGTATAATATAGTATGTTCAATAGTGTTTGTGAAACATCAGCCTGCTGCAGGTACCTAGTTTTAAGGTATTGCCTGTTTTATCATCATGAATGGTGTTGTTCATGAAATGGTAAGGTTTTGATGGAAAATGTTCTTTACCTGTGTATTTAAAATATCAATACTGTAGGTGATCAAAGACATTGTATCTATATTATTGATGTTTGGTCATTAATGTCTCATGTGTTAGTAAAGGACATTTTGTAGGCTTAATCAAAGGAACTATTGTGATTTTATTAAATGATCCCAGGTTAGATCCTATTTAATGCAATTAAGAAATTAGCTTTGATTCTGGTATTTGTCTTTAAATCTTTCTTACACAATTTTAAAATAAAATAGTGTTGTTGACGAGGCCATGATGCAGGTTTATAGTTTTAAATTGTCACTTGTTTTTGCATCATGAATTGGTTTTTAAATTTTGCCCAAGATGATGTTCACGTTATATGGGGAATCTTCAAGGAAATAATTGCATTGTTATTGATGTTTGGTTATATGACATGTGTATTATCTTGTTATATCCTGTTAGAACTCTGTTATGAAATACAGTAATTACGGATATTTACAGGAGTGCATAGGCATAGTCAGAGAACCTATTGTGATTTATATCATATTGTGAACGATCGTCGGTTAGAGTTGAATTACTACAGTTAAACGTTTAGAGCACACGGTGTCTTTGAATGTCTCACACACATGAAAAAATAAATAAAATATATTTGTTGGACCCTGCTGTAGGTTTGTGTTCATTTACAGGCCATTGCATGTGTTGCCCGTTGTTGCATCATAAGTTGTCTTATTTTTGTGTCCATAACGGGGATTTTCATTTTATATATATAAATATATATATATATATATAGTTATATATTTTGAAATATATATATATCCCCGGAGATCAAAGAAATAATACCCTGTTGTTGAGTCTTGATAATTATTATGTACCTGACAGGAAGTACACTCTTTGTTGGTATCACCTGTGTGATTTTTGTCTGCTACAGCTGCAAGATCACAAGGATCAAGCCACCGGTAGTCTGGTGGGGTTTTTTAAATTTCCCCTACAATAAAGAATACTCGTAAAAATATTAATTGCTCTGTTTAGTTGTGGTATTATGAGTTAATGCAATTCCCATGTGGATTTAATCCTAGAATACTAACCCACATGGTGTTCAAAAAAATACATTTTTCACGAAAAAAGGGAACGTGTTATGTTCAAAACTGTTTTTTAATTCTCTCTGCAGTTTGCTCTTCTCTCAGGTTGTAGGTCTTCCTGGTTGTGTTAAATATTCACACACGGTTTCTTCCTTTAGGGGAGGTAGTGCTCTCTAGACTCTCTTGTTTAACAGGGGCCCAGCGTCAAGAAGACGGCACATATCAGTACTGGTTTTATCTCACCCTTTGCATTTTGTATCCAAAAGTACATTCATGATTGACTTTTTTTTTTCCTACTCTGTCCACTGCTAGGAATGTTACTTTGTATGCAAACACGGACTCAAAGACCTCCGGGCTTGGGATTGATTTTAACATTTTAAATCATGGAGCTGATTGCAGATTATCTGATCAATCAGGTGAAGACAGTAGCTGTAATTTACTGTGTTTTTCTCGTGTCTGTCAGGTTTTTATGCCCAAGTCCAGAAGCGCCCCTCCCCCCCCCCATCTGTTGAATGGTGATTTTAACGGGTTAGCAATCTCCTAATTATGAATAACTTAAATTTTTCTGGTGAAACATTTCATTGAAAAGTGCTAAATTATTTGCTGCTTATGTTCTCAAGTTTGGCTATAAAATCTTGAAAACCAACCCCCAAGTTCTAAAATATGTTAATTTTAAGATGGCATGTGTTTTACAGAGATTATAGGTATTTTTCTACCCTTAGCTTCGCCTGGGTAGAAAAATGTTTATTTTGTTTGGCATGGAGGTGATTTGTTAGAATAACAGGGGAAAAAGAAATCAGACTCTTCTTGTAAAATTAACAGCTCAGAAACTATGACTGTTTCTAGGGGTTGTTGTTTTTTGTGTGTGTGTGTGTGTGTGATTATTTGTGTGTAAAAGTGGCACAAATCAAAAAGAAAAAATTTCAAGCAAGTGGAACCATTCACTCAAATGCCCTGCCCACAGGTTTTATAGAGAGGAGACAGAAAGAGCCGGACGCTGCTAACTATTTTTCCGTCTGATGGAAAATGAAACGAGCTCAGCCTACTACTTACTTACTACTGTTTGTTTTTTGGAGACAGAGGACCTTTGATTCTGGCAGGAGCGTGGTTTTGTTCCTCTGACACATCCCTGTGTGTCATGAAGACGTTTACCCTTCTCTCCTCCCCCCTCCCTCGGTGAAGACAAAGTGAAAATCTTGTTCTTCTAGTTTTTGACGTGTGTCTTGTGCAGACCTGGAAACCCGATAGCCCTTGTAAACCTTTGGGGTCACGGTGGTATACTGTACTGTAACAAATTGTCAATGCTGTTATTTTTCCACATTCTTCCCACTTAAACACACCTCATTGATTAGGATATTTCTCTTGATCACAGGTGGCAGTGGGGAAGAACATAAGTGCACTGATCATGTCACTTTGAGTGCTGTTCCTGTTTATTGATGAAAGGTCACTCCAGTCTGTGCTTACTATGATTGTAGCAACGGCATTTAGGTGGTAACCATGATCTTCTCGGTGGCTCAGTGGTCTGTTAAAAGTGTGGTTGTTCCGCCCAGCAGGAGTCTTGCCTCACACTGGCCTAAAATGGGCAGAAATGGTGCTGAACAAAAGCTGCTTGTCGCTCGTACAAAAGTACTTGAAGCGTTGCAGCCGGGACCAAGCTGCATTGCTATTGCCTGTGCCTCTCAACAGGAAAGGTATAGCAAACTTTAAGAAAAAACTACAACAACCCCATTTACAGTTTACCGTAGTTCACATAGTTAAAACCTGTAGAGCTTATTGATACACAGCTGCTGTTGAGCAGATAGCACTTCTACTTCCCTCATGCCCATACACAAATACAACACCACATAGCCTCATGACATCACATGCACGTAATTAATAACACACCACTTATTCTAGTCTCCATCATCCTAGCTAGCGAGCTCCAGAACAGTAGTCATATTGTGTGTTTATCAAAGTTATTTATTAGTCGCACCAGGGGTGAGCGTTGGATTTCTAACTTTTCTCTTTCTCTCTTAACTCCCTCACCACAGAGAGACAACATGTTCCCGAAGGGCACCAAGCGCAAGTTTTCAGACTCTGGGGAGGAGACGGCCGGCGGCGGCGGCGGCGACCAGAGCCCGCCATCGGCTTCCTCTGTGGTGGCTCGGACGCTGTCGTCGTCCTACAGCCTGCAGCGGCAGTCGCTGCTGGATATGTCGCTGATCAAGCTGCAGCTCTGCCACATGCTGGTGGAGCCGAACCTGTGTCGCTCGGTGCTCATCGCTAACACAGTGCGGCAGATCCAGGAGGAGATGACCCAGGACGGCACCTGGCAGATAATGACCCAGGCGTTGGCGGCTGCGCAGTGTCCAGCCGATCGTCTGGTGGCCACCGAGGTGCTGTGCCGGCAAACGGACGCCGCTGCTCAGGCCGGGCAGAGTCCGAAGCCCTTCTCAGTGGTTGGTTTGGAAGAAGGCTATCATTCTGAGGAGGTGGTGATGGAGGGAGACGTGGAGACAGAGGTCACCATGTCCACTTTGTCCCCTGTGTCCCCCCAGCTGTCCTCTGCCTCTTACCTGGCAGGTCCCTTTGGCATGGGGCCCTGCTGGGAGGAGGACGAGGAAGACGGTGAGTGCGAGGAGGATGAAGAGGAGGACAGCGAGGAGTGTGTGTCTGAGGGGGAGGAGACGGAACGGGACCACCTGAGTGCGGACTCCAGGACGGGGGAGCAGGTTTTTGGGACATTTGAGATCAAGCATCCGGCGCCGCCGCCTGACCCCGCGCTAGAGGAACTGTTTTCAGACGTTGACCCGTCCTACTATGACCTCGATACGGTGCTGACAGGCATGCAGAGCGCCCCCAAGATGGGACCTTACGACCTGCTGGAGAGCCTTTCCTCTCACGGGCCCACGACCCTGAGCTCCAGCTCCAGCTGCAGGTCGGACCTGAACGAACTGGACCACATCATGGAGATCATAGTGGGCTCCTGAAACTCAGAACATTCCTTTGGGCTGGTGCTGATCCGTCAGACTCTTTCCAGACTATGCACAGTTCACACGTGCATGTTCTCGAGGTGGTATTGTTACACATGGAGATTGTCAGCGCTTTTGGGACAAGGTGGGAAACTGACGGCTTGACGAGTAGATTCTGAGATCGGCTGTTAGAGGCCACCCTAAGGCCCGGCAGCTCCAGTTTGGACCGTCATCTGTCATTAAAAACATTTAATTGTCGAGGTTGAAATGAATGATTTTTGAGGTCCACAAGCCATCCTAGACCGCGGCCGAGGCAGTTAGTTCCCCACTTTGATGAAATCCAAAATCATCACAATATCTGTGAGCGGGCAAAGATAATTACCCATACCATGATGCATTCTTATTTACGTATTTCCATGTTTACGTCTGTCAGACATTCTGTCATACTCTCTGCGCCTGGTCGTATTTTCTGCCATTCTGTCCATTCCTATTTATTGTTACATGGACTGAGAAAGCCTTCGTCACACTACACAGCATCAGAAAACCTGAACAAATTGTAAATCCAAAATCTATGAATCAATGCATATTTTCCTAAAGATTTGAGCAATTATGAATGGAATATATGTATATGTATATATACGTAGGTGTATATAGAAATATATTTTTTTGCATTATACAGCTGGGGGGACTTTTGCAAGTATCATTTGATATTTTTATTTTATTTTTCTCCTCTCCCAAGCCGTTTTTAAGATTTTAACGTAGCCAGACTCGAGACCGTGTCTTCCCATGGTTTGGAATATATATATATATCTATATATATATATATGTATATAGATATATATATCTATATATATCTCAAACAAAAAGTGGACTGTAACAGGTGTCAGGGTTGGTATCTTCACACATTTTTGGCACTGTTCTTTTTAAGTACTTATAAAGCTTTATGCAGTGCAGGGGAATGGAAGCCGTTGGAGATTTATCCATCGGTAGGTTTCCTGCACTGCTCTACAAACGGATCCAACAACAATAGCAGCTTTTCCTGAAGCATTTGGAGAAACCACGGGGTGATAACTGCATCAAGAAGCCATATTATCTCTCCTCGTTTGTTAGTTACTTCAAATGAGGACTTCTGTGTGTGTTAACCCAATCTAATTTATTGTTGTTTTATTTATTGTATTTATTATATCTAGGTACCGACACGTCACATTGATTCCAAATCAACAACCAGGCCTGATGAAATTTTAAGTTTATCCAAATTTCGCCCCCTTTGTTTTAAATGCAGTACCTATTTATTCCTCTTTTTTTAATTGTTATTATTAGTAATAATCGGGTTACTCTCACTATGCAGCTCTGTCATACGCGTCTCAAAATGATTGTATACGACTCCTTTAAATCCTTTTATGCAAACAGTTGCCTTTCTCCTAAAGATGTGGAAAATCAGATGCATTTTTTTCTAAATTGTTCCCATCGTCACGATGAAGAGATAAACTCAGGCAAACAAAATGTATTGACGGGAATACAGTATTATGACATGCTTGATACCTTACCATTACACTCCTGAAGGATGTCACTCTGGTCTGAATGGGAGCTAGAACTTCAAAGACTAATTACCGTTGTAAAATGTATGCATTTTTTATATTAAGGAAAAAACATTGTAGCATCTTTGTAAATATTTTTTATAATAAAAGGTGCAAATATTGATTGTGTGGCGTCTCCTTGTGTTGAACATTTGATGCAGGTCATGTGTGGGACGTTTCCTACTTGGCTGCAGTCGTGAAAAGTCTCCTTTCTTCAGCTGCGCTCGTCTTCATTTATCTGAGGGCAAAGGTTGAAAGAATTTGTCAATCATTGTTCAAGTTGGGTTTCCTGAAACAGTTGGAGATGAGAAGTTGGCAAATCCTTGTCGGCTATGTAGAAGAAGAAAAAAAGTACTCTACTGTCGTGAATAAGAAGCAAACTTTGTTTTAAGATGCTAAACGTGTTTCTCCTTCATCATCGATGTGTTCATTGTTGTAATTCACCAATGGCCACTGCCTTTTATAATCCAGTAAACCACGTCATCGTGTAGTTTGATGGGTACTTGTAGAAAGAGGTGGCCATGTTTCCTTTTTTGTTTTTTTTTACTTAACTCTGAATTCACCATCTAAAACATTTAAGTGTAAAGTTTATAATAAACTTTGACCCCCTTCAGACACTCCCTAAACCAGCGGCGACTGGTGAGTTTAAAAATGAGGGGAGAATAGAGAGATATTTCTTAAATAAAGTCAGAAATTAGTTTTCTTAAAACTGCAAAGCATTTATTTGTGTTATTCATGGTCAACTGTAAGAAGTACTTGTCACCTGTAGCCTGACACAAACGTCGAATCAAATTTTATGGTTTTGGCTTCAGCAAAAGCACCAAGTGATTAGTTTCCTGTTACCGAGCAGTTTATGGCAAGGGCTCTTATTTTGAAGGAGCATAGCGGAAGTTGATTTGACCAGTGAGTTGTGAATGTTCCAGTTTTATGACAGTATTAAGTAGTAGTGGTCCTCCTCCTGATGTTACACCACATCAGCTGGTGTTTTTCAGTTTCAAAGTAAGAGCGTGTGTCATAAACCCTCTGCTACACACACACACACACACACACACACACACAAATAAACCAAAACAAATAAAGCACTTGCTAAGTTAAGTCCTTAAGCTACATCAACTGAATTTACAAATTAAACACATGTTTTAATTTATTGGGAAGGTAGTTGTCAATGAATCAATCTTTCTTTCACCACCAGTAAGTCACACTCCAGCGCCTCACGCTGGCGGAGAATTGAAGAGGGAATATTTGAAATTCAAATTCATTCTGGTATTCTGGTTCTTGATTGGTTAGGGAGGACGTCCTCCCTCGGAGCATCATTTCCTGTGTTTCGGACAGAAGTAGATCAACCTGTAAAAGAAATGGATCTAGTAGATCCCGCCTCCAGAGGCGGAGAATGAAAGTCTGTTCTCTACTTCACACAGACTGCCTTTCACCTTGCTGCCCTGTAGGTGTCGCTGTTGAAGCACAATCTGAATTTCGATAATGGAATTTTTTTCCAAAGTAGATATAAAAATTATTTTATAAATGATACCGAGATTTGGTAATCATTTTATTTCAACCAGTTACTGGGTATTTCAAATAAAAGGATTTACTCTTTCTTCATTAAGATATTCAATGTTCACAGCATAGAAATGCTGTAATCAAGAAGGGATTCAAAGATTTTGGAGCTTGTGCAGGAGATGGAGTGGTACCTTCTAGATTTAGATGGGCTCTTCTCTACCAACAGCATTGGTTCCCGAATCAAAATCCTGTAGAGGGGCTGGTGTCCTTTTCCGGGTTTTCCCATGGTCCGAGGCATCGGGCGGGTGTTGGAATACTCACAAGTCCCCGTCTGAGTTCCTCTGTGTTGGAGTTTTCCACGGAGAACCGGTTGGTCACCTCCCTGCGACTGAGGGTTGCAGGCGTGAAGGTTCTGACAGTTGTCTGTGCCCACGCAGAGTATCCAGCCTCCTTGGAGTCTCTGGCTGGTGTCCTAGAAAGGTTCCATTCAGGGTCTCTATGGTTCCCCTGGGTGGTCTTCAACGGCCATGTTGGCAACCATATCATATCATATCATCAGATCTGCGACCGTATGTCTTGGACACTCAGGTGAAGAGAGAATCGGAGCCGTACACTGATCACCACCTGACCTGGTGAACCCAAACGAGTTGTTGGGGTGAACTGGGAACGTCTGATGGAATCTCCTGTTCCTGAGGTCTTCATCTCACAACTCCAAAGGGAGTTCCAACATATTCTGGGGGAGGTCAGAGACATGGAATCCGAGTGGGAAACCCGGGTGTGGGAGGAGTTTGGAGAGACCATGGAGAATGAGTTTAGAATGATCTTCCATGCATGGTGGCCGGGCTCAGCTTAGAGATTGCCTACGGAGCTCGGACATCCCGAAAGAGCTCGGAGTAGAGCCGCTGCTCCTTGGCGTCGAAAGGAGCCAGTTAAGGCCGTTCGGGCATTTAGCTAGGACGCCTGCAGGAGCTCCTGGACAGTCTGTGGTTCCACTTGGTGGCGTCTGATGCAGCGATACGTAACCTCCCAGAGGTTCTCTGGTGGACCCAGGTCTGAAGAAGGTGAGAACCAGTCAATGGCATCAAGACCTTCGTTATCCAGGAACCGCCTACATACTCTGACCCCATGAGGCCGGGCCCTGTCCTGGACCAGGAGGAACCCAGTGTCCACTGCATCAGTGTAGGTTCTGACAGGTGATCTGAGGGGTTTCATCCTGGTACTTGACAGCAGTCAGGGTACCATTGGCTTACACCGGGAGGTCCCTCCAAGGATCTACCTCCACAGACTATCAACGACCCACCTCAAAACTGGTCCTGCTGGATGATGTTTCAGGCAGCAGAACTCAAGAGCTGAAACCGGTCCTGCTGCTGGTCCGTATTCCTTCTACGGTCCTGTCCAGCTCTCCTGGTGTACCGGAAAGTCTCCTGGTACCTCCTCAAAGCTCCTAAGAATGTTCCTGGTGACACATTAGACCTTCTTGTGACAGATTATGCTGGACAACCTGGTCCAAGCAACTGGACAGAAATGGTTTTTAACCAACAGCTGCAGAACCAGAACTGTTTTGTGGAGCGGTCCTGCTGCTGCCTGTCCTCTCCACCCGGTGGGCTCTTTCACTTTCACCAAAGAAGACGAAACTTCTTTACAATCGCTTCAAACCTCCTAACTGGACCCATCCAGATCCCAGAGGGGGAACTGACTTGCTGTTTTACTGTGACCATTAAATGTTCCCCTCATTTTTTCTTTTTTTTTGGAGCAGTGCACACAAATCTCAAAGTCCTGTTTCACTCTGCATGCCGATCTCTACGTTTGCGCTTAGTTAAAGATTAATGGCCTCTCAGTGACTCAGCAAAAAAAAAAAGAAAAAGGCAGCCTGGGGTAAAAAAAAAAAAACAGGCCCGCCAGAGAAAGAGACTATTGTGTCTGAAAGACGGTAGAAGTAGACGAGATATACCATAAATCTAAAGTGTAAATCATGTGATAGCATATTTCTGAGCCTCGCGACGTTCAACTCAGCAGGTTATTTATCTGAGTGCGTTTGTTTGCTGTCAGAGTTCTGCACCACCCGTCCAAACCTCCACACAAACCCGCCTCACATGTCATTCTTCCAGACCAAATGTCTTTTCAAATGGTTTTCTAAGTGTGGAGGTTAATTGACAGATTTGATCTCATTGGGGTTTTTTTTTTTGCAACTCTGCAGAGATGTGATTAAGCTCCGCCCACACGAAATACAAAGGTGGGGGAAGTTTAAGGCGTCCCCCTGAGGAAGGGATTTAAGATCCAGAAGGCGAGCAGCTCATTGGTCCGTATAAGCCGAATTTGGTGCCTATGCATCAGCTAGGAGGTTGATCGATCAATCAATCAATCGATCAATCAATCAATCAATCAATCAATCTTTATTTAAATAGCGCTGATTCACAACAACTGTTGTTTCAAGGTGCTTTCCAGAAAAGAGCAGGTCCAAACCAAACTGTTTATGTAATTAATCTAGTATATATCATATTTTACTCACTAAGGGAGAACTTACAATAAAGTTTAATCGTGTCTAAATGTAGCTCATAGGAATGGCGGCGGCGTTGGTGGCGGCGGCGGCGATGACAAATCCATCAAATCCCTGATTTTCAGTGATATATTAGAATTTCATTCTCAATGACAGGAAAATAACACAATTGAGTGTAAAAAGTGCACTTTTAAATGTCAGAAAATCAATGTAAATGTTAATAAAGATTAAATATGTTAAGAGATAAAATATTAACGCTCATAATATTTTTATAAAATGAGAAGTAGTTCTCATTTTTATCAGCATTTTGAGTTAAACTCCTGGGATTTGCAGTGTTTACCAGCCTCACTTGAAAAAAACAACAACTGAGAGACTTCAGCTCATACAAAACTCTGCACCTCCACTGCTGACCAGAATCGAGAGGAGAGAACCCATTGGACCGGTTCTGGCTTCCTGTAACACCTAGACCGACTGCTTTTGCGCGAAGCTCCTGATTGGACTAGCATTAAAGCTACGTTGCTGCTTGTTCTCCATTTGACTTGCAGAACTCTGCGGTCACCTGCCTCTGGTTTATTGGAATCCTGCTGTGATGGACCGGGTCGGTTGGCACCAGGAGGAAGATTTGTGCACGAGGTGGTTTTTTTTGAACCAAAAAACGGAACATTCCTAAAAAAGAAGAAGTAAAGTTCTGTGTCCATAGAAGAGGTCAAATAAAGGTAACTAGAGAGGAGGTTCACAAAATGTCACATGTACGAGTACTTTTACCATAAGAATACTCTTTCTTCTACGCACCATGTTTAATCCTGGATTTGAACTATTGCACATCTCTTATTGGACTATTTTCATTGATTTTATATAAATCATTTGAGATCGGATTGTTTCCCTTTTTCTTTATATTTGCATGCATATTATTCCTGCATTTTAATTTCTATATTTTTTCTGCCCTGTTTATGTATGTATGTGTGTATATACATATATATATACACGTATGTATGAATACACTATGTATATGTGTATATATGATATCTCTCTCTCTCTCTCTCTCTCTCTCTCTCTCTCTTTCCCACAAAACATTTTCTATAACCCTAAAGAAGCACTTAGACCTTCGGTGTATAACAAGAATTCTCGATGAATTGTTTGGAGTACGTGGTTTCCTTTAGACGGGACGAGAAGGAGAAAATGTAATCAGCAAAAGTAACTACAGCTTTAAGTAAAGGTAGCATTAAACTTGTACAGCCTACTACCTTTTTACACATAAGGTTTATTTCTCCACTAATATTTATATTTTACTGAAATAATCTATCTATTTAATCTATTTGCTATTTCAGTCAGCATTTAGATCTATAAAAGGACAAATCATCATTTTGAATCACAGTGATGACATCATCAATCTTTGGGACATTACATCATTTTCAGAAAGTTAAGTGCGACAAATCTGCACTTAAGTAAAAGTACTTAGTTACTGTCTGGCTTTCTGGAGACATGAATCTCAAGGCGTCTTGTTTTGCACGAACGCACTTCTTTAAAACGATTTTTATTTTAGATTATATTTATATTCATGTATTCTATTCTCTTCTTCTTTTTTTTCCTCTGCCAAAGACGTTATTTTTCAACCTTAGTAAGATCAGAGAAAAACTGATGGACAGGATTTACATGAATTTAACCCAGTTGTAGGTTTTTATCGGATCCTATTATGTTAATAACGATACATACGTACATAACAATAAACTATAAATCGATAAGCTTCAGATTTTATGGCGAAAATTTCGTTTGAAATATATTAATCTGAAATTCAGCTCACAGTTATTCCATTTATAGTAGATTTTGTAATCCAAAGGAAAAATATAAAGTGATTTTTAATAAAAACAACTAAGTATGAATGTGCAAAATTTTAAAAACTCAATTCCCACGGGTATATTATATAATCATAAACTGTATTTTGAATAACACACTACCTACGGTACATATAAGGATATCAACTTAAATCCCTAGGGATATTTTATTATTTATATGATGTTAGTATTGAAAAAGTATTCTAAATAAAGTGATCTAATCTGATCACAATAATATTTACCTTTGATTACAATTCTGTTATTATTAATTTAACATTTATTTACGTCTACATGTCTTTTTTTCATTTCACTTATTTGTCATAAATCACTTTGGAACTGCCCTTCTCGTACGAAAGGTGAACTCTGAATAAAGTTTATTGTTGTTGTTGTTGTTTTTTGTTTTTGTTGTATCTGAAAAATGCATTCCAGCAAACATGAAGGCAGTGTTGAGGATTAAGTCTCTGTTCAGGGCAGGACGATGAAGAAAAGAAAAGTAGCAGCGCAGCAGTGACAGCAGAAGAGGCTGACAGACGTCAGTCTAGAGTTTCCTTTTATGGCAACATCCGGTCACTTCTCCCGCCTTCCTCTCTGAGTCATGTGTCCCTTTAAAATGGTGCGTTCAGGTGCCCACAGCTCTTTTCGTTTTCATGATACGTTGACATTTGCTCGATAATACTTACCACACAAACGCTTTTAAAATACTCATATGTGTTCTATCCTCTTGTTGTAATACATTTTGATGTGACAGCTCTTTTTCTGGGAGTTTTTTTCTTCAAAAAGACAGTTTTCAAAGTAAATATAAGCACATTTAGAAAAAACATGACCCAAATATAACAATATTGACAAAATAACTTCTACAGCCCGCTACTTCTGACACATTAAGTATATTTCTCCAATAATATTTAAATTTTATTGAAATAAATTCTGGCTTCAGCACTCTAAATACTATTTTTCTACTTTTTGTATCATTTTGAGTAAAGAATTTGAACATCTCTTCACCGCTGTAAGCCATGATGGTTTAATTTCTCTGAATAAAGTTACACTTTAGATGCTGTTTACATTTATTTTCTTTAATTTGAGGAAAAAGATTGCTGATTGGATAAAACTAGAATGCACTCAGAACGATGTCATACCGCCAACCAATACCTCTGTCACTAAAACCTGACCTCTAACGCGGTTTTCCTCCGGTTACAGCTCTTTTTGCTATTTCAGTCAGCATTTAGATCTATAAAAGGACAAATGATCATCAGAGTGGTCATTTCATTTTGAATCACAGTGTTGAGATCATCAATTGTTGCTGCATTACATCGTTGTGGGGATGTCGCCATGACGATTTCACATTGCTTAGATCTGCCTCATGCTAAATTAAGAAACATTACACGATTCCTTTTTACCGGAAAACCTCATTAAATCCCCAAAAAGTTGGTAATATTATAGAATCGTCATCACTGTTGCTGCATCCGCCGTTGATCCATAATATTAACGCGATAGCTCAAAAACGTTTAAATGGATCATTTTAAATTGTTATACCTCTATATGCCTTGGAGTGAGGAAGAACTGGATTGATTTTGAGAAAGGTCAGTTGCAAATTTCAGACACTAGAGGGGAACTTTTATATTTATTCTTCACAGTTTCCGATTTAATCCAAATGAATGAATGAATGAATGAATCAATCTTTATCTATATAGATTCCTCTGTGAGCAGGACTTGGCTAGAGAGAGAGAGAGAGAGAGAGAGAGAGAGAAAGAGAGAGAGAGAGAGAGAGAGAGAAAGAGAAAAAGAAACTGGCTTATAAAGGGCAGAAACCTTGAGCAGATCCAAGACTCAGGGTGGACGGCCTGCTGCCATGACCGGTTGGGTTTGGAAAGAGAGAGAGAGAGAAAAAACGAGAGAGAGAGAGAGAAACGAGAGAGAGAGAGAGAAACCGACTTACTTTAATACTTCCTATTTTAGTCACTAGGGGGAGCTTTCTTTTTCATTTTTTTTAACAGTCTCTTTTCGTAGTAACTTTCCTGACCATTGGTTTCCAGATTTTGTGCGTTTGAATAGACGCGATTAAATATCTGTTATACATTTATAGTATTTTAGTTTAATAGTGCAGATTTTACTACCTAGGGAGATTTTTTTGTTGTTGTTGTTTTAGTAACAACACATTTAATTTATGGAGTTAAAACACATGTTGAGCCCCCCTACAAATATCTAATATGTGTTTTAACGTCCCAGATCTGGATTCTGATCTGGGACCATTTAGACATGGAGCTGGAACACCAGGATTGGTGGATACATGTGAATTTTCTGTTTGGAGAGAATTACTATTATTTTCTTATAATCTGTAAATCGTTAAAAAAAAAGAAGTTTTTTCTACGTTGTTGCATCCGTACGCTGATCCACTTCAAGGCAAGTTAATTCAGAAACTTATAAACAGAACAATTAAGTTCTGTTCTCAGAATTCTTGCCCACTGTGAGCCGGCACCAGGGAGCGGTCCAAATAAAAAGGATCCTTCCTGAAAGAATGTTCAGTCCAAGACTTCATCGTTGCCTTTTTGTTACTCTCAGTTGGGTTTTTAAAGACTCTTCCTCGTCTTTCAGCCACTTAGTCATCGGAGAGTCTTTTATTCATTGCAACTTTGTAAGAGTAGAACATAGTTGGACGGTTAGATGGACGGAAAGTCACTTCCTGTTCACGCCCTCTTTGTCATATTCTTCTTCTGGGCGCTTGTTGGCGTCGGCGCCCAGCTCATCGTAGCATTATCGTCACCTTCTGAACCCGAGTGTGGATCGTCTGTTCTTGTCAAAAGCTGTTTCCGATTAGATGAGTAGTTGCATGTAAACAACCGGTCAGAAAAGATCAGAGGTCACGTAAACTGATGAATGGCATTGCAACTCGTGAAGGTTTAATCCGGATAGGGGACCTGGTGTGGACTTTGACCATTCTAGGCTACTGTACAAACATGGAAGCATAAAATGGCGGCCTCCGTGGAAGGGGACCCTCCCCCTCTGGTGGTAAAAAAATAAAAAAATAAATAAGGGATTCTTATTTTCATCTGATTTTATATTTACAAAAATGTAATTATGAAAATAATATTACATGTATTCAAAGTGACAGCCCTAAATTCACACACTGCACCTTTAATTTAACAATCACTTCACACAAACTCTCATTTTGTGTTTTTCTATGAAGGCGAGGACTCGGTTTCTTCACCTCGAACCAGACTGGGGCTCATCATCAGGCGGCATTGCCATGTAATAAACTTTACATCCAGTTTATGTAACAGCACCAGCCTCGCACACATGACTAGTTTCTGAATCCATCAGTTTTGATCACCTCTGGAATAATTCTTCTTACTTTAGAGGCAGACCTGCAGACAAATAAATCGGTCTAGAGACAAGCAGTTTGAATCTTTCCATGCATTTGTGTGATGTGAGTGTGAACATATGACTCACTACGAGACGCCCCTGCAGGCTGAGAGTCTTTGCTCATCGGTGCAGACGCGGGTTACTTCATCAAAGATCCGTTTTTCAAGAAGAAGTACGCATGAAGACCAATTTTACCTCCATCTGAAACTTTGATTTTATTTAACATAGAGGGACCCTGCTGAGTGAAGTCACATGTATGAGTAAAACACATATTCATCTTTATTTATTCTTATTATAGTGAACTAAGACTAACAAAAAGATACCGGAAAAACTGATGAATGGTCTGCATGAAATATAACCCAGAGGAAGATTTCGGCAAATCCTAAACATTATGACATTTTGTGGTGTTTTTCTTAACAATCGCTTATAGGTTGGCAGGTTTCCCTGTTTGTTTTCTATTTTTTAGATTGACCAGGGTTCAGTTTGTCCATTCAGCCTACTGCACAAACACCGTGGCAAAAAAAATGGCGGCCTTGGTGGAAGACGGCCCGCGTCCAGTACAAACATAAAGATCTATTTCTTTGAAAATGTTTTAAACAAAAATATTTATTCAATGGGATACCTCTAAATTACACTTAAATCAGTTACTCTGGTTATCAAAACGCCACCTAAAAAAGAAACCATGAGACTTCTGGTTTCTGATAATGTTAACAAATAAAAGTAAACGACTTTAAGCTAATCTTGAGAATGCTGCGTTTGTGGCAAGTCCTTTTAACTTTTATTCACTAGACTGGATAGTCATTACGGATATCTAGAATTTTTTGTTTTTGCCTGATCAAAACTGTAATTGTAGATCTGTATCTGCAGAATCATCTCGATTAGCTGTAATGCAGTTGCAGATATCTACATTTGAATTCAATTCAAGTTATCAACATAATTCTATTATGATGTCTGAAATTAAGTTTTAATTTGTCAGAATGACGCTGTGGTTATCTTTAAATGGAATAAGGACTGGTCAAAATGACATAGTAGAAATGTAGTTTCAACTAGGCGAACTGACGTTGCAGATATCTTGAACAAAAGTTCCTACTCTTCACAGTTTAATTGCGGCTTGTCTAAATGCCGTCGTTTTATATTTGTAGTGTTCATTCTAGATAATTAAGCTAAGAGAATAAATGTTACACGAACTTGCTTTACGCGTAGAAAGCTGCTTTCTCTAATTTCTTTGTTTTGTGTGGCTCGTTTTCCCGCGCAGCACCTGAACGCAGCGGCGCCTCGCAACCAGAACACGCAGCAGCGCAGCCGTTGCCCCGTGAGTGGCGGAGGCGGAGGCCTGATCAGCGGCTGACCTGACCAATCACATGCGTCCTCCGGTACTGCGTCACAAACAAGCCCCGCCCCCTCCCCCCACAGGCTTGATGGAGCGAACATTCCTCATATTCCTGCTTGCCCGATCGCCGAGGAACGAGCCGGGAGACGACGGACTCACGCCGCTCATGACTATTTGGAAGGAGACGTAAGGTTGGTTTAAAACCTAGTTTTATTCAATTATCCAATTCTATTGGTCCATTTTTGGCTTCAGATTTTCTATTTTAAAGTGAAAAGCCAGAGTCTCCTCTTTTCTGGAGTCCGGCGATCAGAGACGGTCGGGGGTATTCCTCGGGGTCAGGGGCGGAATCATAGGAAGGTTAAGAAGTTGCTTTTCTTTTAGTCTTACTTAATTGTTACGAGACTAAATAAAGATGAATAAGTGTTTTGTGACTTCGCGCAGCATGGCCTCTATATGTTAAATAAAATCAAAGTTTCAGATGGAGGTAAAATCGGTCTTCATACGTACTTCTTCTTAAAAAAACGGATCTTTGATGAAGTAACCGGCGTCTGCACGGATGAGCAAAGACTCTCAGCCTGCAGGGGCGGTCTCGTAGTGAGTCATATGTTCACACTCACGTCAAACATATGCATGGAAAGATTCAAACTGCTTGTCTCTAGACCGATTGATTTGTCTGCAGGTCTGCCTCTCAAGTAAGAAGAATTATTCCAGAGGTGGTAAAAACTGATGGATTCAGAAACTAGTCATGTGTGCGAGGCTGGTGCTGTTACATAAACTGGATGTAAAGTTTATTACAAATTGGAAACCGAGTCCTCGCCTTCATAGAAAAACACAAAATGAGAGCTTGTGTGAAGTGATTGTTAAATTAAAGGTGCAGTGTGTGAACTTAGGGCTGTCACTTTGAATAAATGTGATAATATTTTCATAATTACATATTTGTACATATATAATCATTTGAAAATAAGAATCCCCTTCTTTCTTTTTACCTCCAGAGGTGGAGGGTCCCCTTCCACGGAGGCCGCCATTTTGTGCTTCCATGTTTGTACGTTAGTCTAGAATGGTCAAACCCAACACTGGTTCTAGACAGGACGTTTCACATTTATGGTTATTAAGTGGCTGAAAGACAAGGAAGAGTTACCTCACCTCAAAAACCCAACTAAGAAGAACAGAATTATACTGACTGAACATTCTTTCTGTTTATTGGACCACTCCCTGGTGCCGGACAGCCACTCCCGGAACGCATTCCCGCTGCAACTGGCTCTGCATTGAAATGGTTAGGTTGGATGGCGAGCACTTACATACCCAAAATCGAGTTATATAATATACAAAATGGGGCCTTATTATCAATATATCAATTAAGTAAATTAGTATTTTTTTTCTTGCTTATTTAAAATATGACAGAAAATCTCCAACCCCCCCCCCCCCCCAAAAAAAGCTATTGAGTCATACATAGCCTGGCAAAGGCAGCAAGGTGAAAGGCAGTCTGTGTGAAGTGGAGAGCAGAGGAGGACAGACTTCACCATCCTCGAGGCGGGATCCACTAGATCAATTTAATATGCTCCACCCCTTTGAAACGCTAGACTGACGTACCGGTTGGGAAAGGAGAGATTGAATTACTGACAACTAACTGACGTTCAAATAGAAGTAAACAAATATACGCTGCTTCAGCAGTTAGCTTAGCAGTCGGCTAGAAACCACGAAAAGCTTACCAGCGAAGAAGAGGTTCGGTGTTTCTTTTTTGTGTGTAGAGGATTATAATTTACAGAAATAGAACACACAGGTGATTTAGTGTAACGTGAGGAGGGCTGCTAGTACTTTATTTTCTATTACAAAGTAAACACTCAAGATACACCGGTCAACTTAACTTCCTGTGTACTACTTCAAAATAAGTCTATTTAACTAATTTAACTATTAAAAACAACTGCTTGGTAACAGGAAACATAAAATCCATTTTTGTTGAGGCCAAAACCATAAAGATTGATGTCATGTGATCGTCATGTTACACGTGACAGGGATTTATAACATCTGCAGTAAAAACCCGTCATGAATAAATGCCTCGGGGTCAAAGAAAGCTTTATTTTTAATTTCCTCCCTAAATTCATGGGGTGTAACCGTTAATCTGCTTCCTGTTTCTCCAGAACGATGTTGGGTCGTGGAGTGAAACGGAAGCGGAGCTGCTTGGAGGAGCTGGAGGCCGAGGGTCTCTCCGCCGCCGCCCCAGAAAAGGAGAAGAATGGACCGGAAGGCCTGGAGGAGGAGGTGGCGCTCCACGACGGTCCGTCCAAATCCGACATGAACCACCTGCAGCAGCGTCAGCTGGTCCTCGGCCTCTGCCTGGAGAAGCTCCAGCACTACCAGGCCGGCGTGGAGCTCAGCCTTCGCCGCTCCGTGCTGCTCATCAACACGCTGAAGCAGATCCAGGAGGACATGCAGAGCGACGGCGCGGGAACCTGCACGCCGGAGGTTCTCCTCGGCGGAGACTCCCGCCTTCTCAGGCAGGACATGCTGGTGACGTGCTCGGGTTGCGCTGAGGACGACGGGGACAAACTCTCCGCGTCGCCGGCGTTATCCTCAGGATCTGTCTCTCAGGAAGCGAACAGCTCGCACGAACAGCAGAAACCACTTCCTGCCGCGACAATCAACGCTTTTAGTGATGCAGTAAACGCCATGGGCTACCTCAGCGACCTCGCCCTGGACGACATCTTCGAGGACATCGACACGTCCATGTACGAAACCTCCGATCTGCCTTCTGTGTGGGCGCCGGGCTCCCCGTGGCCCATCAGCGTGTCGCTCTGGGCCGACGAGGATGTGAAACTGCGTTCGTCCGGCCATCCGTCGGCTGGGAGCCGTCAGTCGTGTTTGATGGACCTGAACGAGCTGGACCACATCATGGAGATTCTGGTCCAGTCCTGATCCCTTAGATGAACTTCTGAACATTTAGTCCATCTAAGTGTGGATCCAAAAGTCTTCTGGAGGAGGAGACATGAAACACGGACCGACCGACTGACTGAAATGTGTGTTTTTTATTCTTTTTAGCGCCGACCCGTTAAATTTAGAGTAACTTTAAATGAATTCTGGACTCATGTGCCTCATTGTAGAGCCGGACTATTTATTGGAGCAGGTGAAGAGGAAAGAGTCCCTCTTAAACTCTCAGGTGGTCAAACACGCTGATAATAGTTCTTAAAAGTCCAAATGGACTTCAGTAGAAAGGCTGAAACGGTCTGAGAGGACTCTTCAGGTTCTGGACTGCTCGTATTATCACCAGAAGTCAAAGTAGAAGTGCGGCGCCGGTAAAGGAAGTGTGACAACGGCTTGGCTTAAAAGAAAGCACAAAGAGGAAAAACAGAGGAGGGTCTCTGACCGGATAAAAAAACATCTCTTTTATAACGCTGCAGCACTTTTCTGAGTAAATCCACCCGCTTCAGGAGGAATCTGAACCGGGTCTGTGCGTCACATGGCCGTCAGATCGGCACCGGGTTGATTATTAATTGAACTCCCTTCAATTACTTAAGAGGCTGAGCTTCAGCCAGGAGGGCAAAGGTCGAGGATTCCTCTCAGCGATGTGGGGGTGGAGGCTGAGCGTTTTTTTCTTTTTGGACCTTTAAATGAGACGCCAGAGTCTTTACGGCTGTGTCAGAAGATTGGACCTTAACAGAAGCTTTCAACCCACGGGGAGATGAATGAAGCCGTTCATTTGGTTCCATGAGAGGTGTGTCGTATAGATGTGGCGGCTGGAATGCCTTCATCCGATATTATTCTTATTTATGAAAGGAAAATCACCCAGAAACTCCTGCAGGTCTTAAGAATTCAGATTCTGGGCGGTCGGCGCGTCGGCTGTCACGTGTTCTGCCGCTGTTTGCACCATCAGCCACAAACAGAACAAAATGTATGAGAGGTGGAAGGTTATTCTCCGAAGGTCGTGTTTACGATCAATGCAAACGCGTCTTTTTGTGCAGCTAACCCCAGAACATGTATTTCATGTCATCCCCCCGCGCCCGGTTCTGACTGAGGAGCTGATGGTGAAGTATTTCTGATGCCGCGGCAGCGAGAGTTTTTACTGTAGCGACTTTTATACATGTTTCTACCTGAGCGACAGATGTTCGACCTTCACGGCCCGCGGTCGATTCCTCTTCTACCTCCAGGCGCCCGCTGGTCGTTGGTTCTGCCCGGACGCTCCGGTTTACACCATTACGTCATAGAATGGGCCACTTTTTTATAACGTTTGCATGGAACCCGTTCTCTTCTCCGTCCTCATCTCCATCATGCCTTACTACTGAGCCTAGTTTCTATTTTTTTTTTATATCGCTGTAGAGGTTTTTAAAGCTCCTCTGAAGCCGTGGAGCTGAGGAGAGGCGTTATGTAAAGCACTGGAAGTCAGGAACGCCACAGATTCTTCCCTCTTCTTGGCTTCTTTTTTCTTTTTTTTCTTCTCTCTGCCCTGCCCTGACTGAACTCCAGTGGCATGTGAGCTTTATGTATCCTGACAGGCTGACAGCCAACTCGCTCAGGGAGGAGGTTGCAGTGAAAATAAAGGAGGAGGGGGAGGAAGCCGTTTGCGTCACTTGATCGGTAGGAGGGGTTTAGAGGTTGTTTTGCCTCGAGTCAGAGCGCCGACCAATCAGATGAGCTGTGAGGAGAGTAAGATTGATGTCTGAAGGCACACAGCTGCTGCAGCAACAACTAGTTTTTGATCCTAATGGCTCTGACCGTGTGTACCTGTTTAATTTTTGCCACTTTAATCCCCCCCACCCACCCTATTTATTACATAACCCCTCAGACCGGACTGAATTTTAGAAGAAAAAAACAAAACAAAGCTGCATTTTTATTTATACTTGTATGAAAGAACAAAGTGTGTTACTGTTCTTTAAAGCACAAGTTATTGTTTTCCATGCTGGTGATGATTTAGACGGAAGTGAAGGATGCAAATGCCAGGTAATGAGATGATACTGAATAATGTATTTTTTGTGGAATATTTTATAGATCTTCTTCAATAATAAAGTGAAAATATCCAAACTGCCTCCTCATGTGTCTTCATTCCTTTGACTACCTGCTTCCTAATGAAACACAGCAGGCCTGGTTTTTCATTCTTATCAATGATAATAATACATTTATTCATAAGGCACTTTACATTTGGATCAAAGATCAAAGCGCTACAAGGTAAGAGCAGGTATAAGTATAATAATGATATAAAAATATTAGCAAAAAAGTCATAGTCAGCTAAAAATGATATGAGGGGATTATTTTGGTTCTATTTTATCCTCAACTCATCTAATATTCTTGAATGTCCCGCAAAACATCTTAGTTAAAAGCTAAATCACACAATTATGATACATTTAATCAATTGTAGTGATTCATCGAGGAGAAAAAAACTGATCTGATTGTTTTGTTTTAGGCCATAAACAAATATTTAATCCACATTAAATAAAAAAATCAACAATCTTGGACAAAATAATTACGACCAACCTCTGAAAACATGAACCTGACCTCAGAGCAAACACGCGTAATGGATCAGATATATTCTGTGTCTAACCGACTGATTGTAGTTTATAGAAAAGCTGGTTTTGACAAACAACCAGTGGGTTTTTATACCCTGGGTAAATTCTCGCGGGGTAGCTCACATGTCAGCTTTCTTTTCTTTTTCTTCCTCTTATCTTATTCAAATATGCACAACAACACTTTAACAACGATATCTGTTCCCTGAGAGGTGAAAAATGACAGTGTACAGAATTATATAAATAAAATAGATAAAAGGTATACATGAAAACATGAAGGCCCGGCTGAAACCGCTCAAACGTGCAGCTTGTTTTCATTTCCTTCACATGTTTGATGTCTTTCACTTCGGCGCAGCGTTGCTTCAGTCGGACTATTTTGAGCCTGCAGCTTTGAAATGGTGGATGGCCACTACCTGGAAGGCAAGAGTCGGGGTTTGATCGCCCCGCCCATGTTTTTACACAGTCAAAAGGAAGCCGAGGCTGCCCTCTGGTGGCGCCAATGCTGAAGCGCAGCTGCATGACGCTGCACATAAAAAAAAAGGCTGAGTGATGATGGTGATGGTGGATTAGTTAATATCAGTGGTTCCCAAAATGACAATCGTCATTTCGAATTAGTATCTCAAGAACAGCCATTAGTAAATGAGAGGCGAGACATTTAAATCTACTACTGTGTGCTTATAGAAAATATAAAAATGTACTCACATTAAATACTTTATGGATACGACCAAATAAAGGTCATTTAGACGGGGTTTGGTATCTAATTGTTTTTAATCTCCTCTGATGAAAATATAAACACATTAAACTATCTGTCTGTCTGTCGAGCCTCGGGGTGTCAGTCTTGGTTTAGAGACAGACATTAGTGGCGGAGTAAAACCGAACTTTGGCTCCGTCCAGCAGTCTGACTCAGCAGCCACAGAACAAACATCCTCTGCTGCTGCCAAAAGGAGCTTTCCACTGACCCGGGCGCTGCATCGACCCGGCAGCACTTCCTGTGAGGCGTTCATGTGAAATAACTGGGAGTTCATCAACAAGAGGTTATGACCATCCTCATGTGTCTGCGGGGGGGTTAACCAAGTGTTAGCTGTCTCATATTATCTCGTGTCATCTTGGCCTGTTTTATCTTATATCATAGTCTCTTATCTAATCTTATCACACGACGTCATCTCTTCTTATATCACCTTGTTTCATCATCTTTTCTAATCTCAATCATAGTATTTTATCTCATGTCATACAGTCTTATCTCATCTCACATCATCTTCTCCTTTCTTATCCTATTTAATCTAATATAATCTTATCAAATGCCATCTATTTTTATATCATCTTTTCTCATATTATCTCAAGTCATATAGTCTTATCTCATTTTATCGCATGTAATCTCATCTCATGGTCATTTAATCTCATTTTGCCGCTGTCTAATCTCATGTAAGATTCTTTCTTCCTACCTTATCTCACCTTGTATTCTTATCTTATGTATTCTTCTCTCATGTCATGTCATCTTACCCCGTCCTATGTCATGTCATTTAACGTAATCTCTTCCTATCTTGTTCCGATTGTCTCGTCTTACATTCTTATCGTATTTTACCTAATCTTACCGGATCTAATCTGGTCTTATCTTTCCATGACTCTCTTTCCGTTGGTCGGTAGACTTTCATATTTTTAATCTAAATTCCACCTGTGTTTTCACTTGTATGATTTCTGTGACGATAACTGAGGTGAGTTTTTGCTGAGGTTTATTGTAATCCACGTGGGTTTGAATCCAAAGTAACTAGATTTCAGTTTTGGTTTGAAGAAGTTTCACCTCTTATCCTGGAGGCTTCTTCAGTTCTAGCTGCCTGGTGGGGGGTGCAGGTGTATTTGTAGGTGGTGGTATCCGCCCATCTATCAGCACTCCCCCTTCATCTCAAGGACAAGGGACCCTCCTTTGAGGACAACGATGTTGACATGTTGGACAGAGAGGACGAATGGTTTTAGAGAGGAGGAGGAATCAGAAAGGAGCTTTTTTTTCTATGAATGTGTGCAACCTGAAATTAAACCAAGTTAAAAAAATGAAATAAACATTCGTTACATCACCAGTATATTTGTATTATTTTGTATTATGAGATCCATATTATTAATGTTATTGTTATTATTGTGTTATTGCATACATTTAATATAGTGAACAGACAGCCCAGATATTTTATTAAGATTACAGTCTCTCCTTTAGGTGGTGCTAGATGAGACCCTGTGTGGTTGAAAGGGACACAAGACGTTTCTGTATGGACTGACATTTATCTTTGTATGCGACTCCTGTCTGATACCAGTGAGAACAGATCTGTACCAGAACCAACCAGAATCCAAATATCCAACACAATAACACGACTTCAAAAAATCTCCTCCCTTAAGTGAGTAAAATATGAACTTTTAGATTATAATATGGGTGAAATATGATATAAACAAGATAAATCTCCTGGTGTCGATTCATAGGCAGCAAATTTGGACAAAATCAGATCAACGGTTGAGAAATGATGAGATTAAAGCTCCCCCTAGTGTCAGAAATATACAACTTCCTTTTCCCAAAATTAATGAAGTAATCTCTCACATTTCGAGTGAAGTTGGACCGGTGCATAATCGATGCCGTAGACGTTTTGTAGGAGGGACACATGGAAACATCTCAGCTGGCAGTTTTGAAGAACACGTTTCCACTCAGCAGTGCTGGAAATGAATTCTTCATACATGCACACAGCATGATTTCATTCTCAATGGACATCAAAGCTCCGCCACGGACGAGCGAAGGAGCGTGTCCAAAACGGCTAGTTCAAAGTCAGAGGAAATGCGATTATGTACGGATCGCAGTGGAACGGTCGTAACATGGATTCTGAATCCTGTCGCACAAACCGACATATTTTTACTCTGAACTTAAAATCATGCAGCCGTCAGAAAGAGGACCACCGAAAACTTTTCATTATGAAATATAATAATGGTGGAAGTTGAGGAAGGGAAGCTGCTGTGGGGACTCAGGGAACGCCTGAGCCGGGCTCTGGGTCGTGGTGAAGACCTGCCAGAAGACTTGGCAACCAATGCAAACGTGATAAGGGAGACAGGAAGGAAGGTGATTGGTTGAATCATCTGGGCAGAAGGAAGAACATGAGGAGACTTGTTGGTGGAATGAGGAGGTTCAGGAGAGTATAAGCAGCAGATGTTTCCCTCTGATCCAAACAGGTTTACATGTACAACATGATTGTGTGGATTCTGATTCATCCGGGTCCTGGTTCTCCATGTGTGCCGAATCCAAAGAAACGAAGGTGATCCATGTGAAAACGGTGTCTGTTTTGGACGCTGACTGGGATTCTTCTAAAGGTTTCAGCCTGAGACAATGAGTCCAAACATCTTAGATCTTGGAATCTTAATCGTGAGAGGAAGCAGTCGTTTGTGCTGAAATGAACTGGAGTGATATGAAAAAAGAGTGACAAAATTGGATAATCCAATAAAGTCCCTTGAGCTTGGGACGAGAGATAATGACTGTATTCCGTGTCCTTGGATGACTGACCTCCGTCGCCGCGGCTCCAACTACGAGCAGCAGACAGGAATGAAATCTAAATTGTTTTTATTTTTTATTTCTGGACAGTCTGCTTCTTTGTTCTGTTCTGTATCCATTCATTCACATTTTCAACGGGCACAGATAAACATATTTACACGGGAAAGTAAAAGGATGGAAAATACATCATGGTTCTCCATGTGGGTCAAATCCAGAACAACTGGACTTCTGTTTGGGCTCGAAGATGTTTCACCTCCGATCCAGGAGGCTTCTTCGGGTCCTGACAGCCTGGTGGGGCATCAGGGGGTTTCATGCCTGGGACATAGAGAGTTGCCGTCAGTGGGTCGGTGCATCTCTACTGTGGGTGGGTCGGACTCAGGGGTCAGGGGTCGTTGGACACAGAGTTGTCTAGATTGTCTGCTGGGGTATCCTGTGAGTCGTTGGCATCACGTGGCTCAAGGTGTGGACGATGGTGAAACCGCCTGAAGAGAGTCGTTGAAACCGCATGTGTGTGGGGGATTGGTGACGGCGTAGACCCCCACCCCCTGTTGGCTTCCTTCACTCCTCTCTCAAACCATCTATCCTGTCTGTCCAAAATGTGAACCTAGTCCTCAAAGGAGTGTCCACCGCTGCTGGACCACGTGCTGGTCCGGATGAGCTGGCTCTCCTGCGCCGGGCCCTGCTCTGATTCTGGTTCTGTCTACAGATCTGTGACCTCTCGCTGCACTCAACCAGATAAACCAGGCTGCTCTGTTTGTGTCTGGGTGTCTTTGTCTTCGTCTGAGGGTGTTACAGGGTTTGAAATGAACTGGGATGTTAAGTTTGGACAAGATCCTACGTAGCTTTTCCAAAACTCCAGACACGTAGAGTTTGGGGCCCCTGCAAACCGCTGCTTGAGGTGAGGGGCCGCTGAAACCAACAGAACCACAGCTTCTACAAACAGCAAAGACGCGATTCTAAGCTCAAACAGGACATCCACACCTCGACTTTCCCTCAAGATCCAGTCCATGACTACAGAGAACAGAATATTTCTGAAGTTACTCTCACATTGGTTCTAGAGGGTCCAAAGACCCCATACTCCTACAGTACAACCCACAGAACTCAGTCGTAGCCCCTGTCTAAAATCCAAAAAACTACATGTAGGGCGGATGAGAAATATGACAACATTCAATACAATGTAGTAATTTGAAGAAATCTTTTAAAGATAGTTCCTTTATGGTATAAAAAAAACAATCAATTCTATAAATATATCAGTGAAAAGTTGGGGATTTTATGGAATTATTATTGCCGTGTCAGCAGATTGGTCATGTTAGCGCGATTACTCAAAAACTACATCATTGGTCATCATCGTGTTTTTTTGTGGATTCTCCTTCTTTCTTTTTTTTACTTTGTTCACTTTTCATTGAATATAACTTTTGCCTCTGGCCTTTTTCTGTATTTGTTAGCGTGATTGGACTGATCTTGGCTTTGACCCCTGCCTGCTCTCTGAACTTGGAGATTCCAGACTTTGAATTGTTCCACGTGAACTTTTGGCTTTGACCTCGGACTTGATAATTGATAATTGCCTCTCGGATTTTAGACATTTCATTAAACCATTTTAATTGCATCCGTTCTGCTTCCAGTGTATTTCTGCAAGTTAGTCCAAACTTTTTACTCCTGCCCTCAGCTCGAACAATTTGAGGAGTTCAAACTGGGGGGGGGGGTTGCTTGTACAATTGGTGTCTTTTCAGGGTAACCCCCTATCTGTGGCACTAGATTTAAACTATGTTTATTAAATCATGACTATGACATTTTTCGGCGGTATGGATCGTATATATAACATTTACAATGACATCATCAGGACAGAACATCCAAGATGGGATTAAATTCTTTAAAGTAATCCATACGAGCTCCCTGAAATAATAATATCTTACGTGATATTATGTAACCTATGATGAGCCACGCTCACAGCGCCAAAGTCACGACTGCGTTGGTCTCGTGATGACCCCATGACGGCGCCCCCATAGGTGCTGCTGACCGCAGAGCTGCGTCTCATCTGCATGCAGCCGGTGACTAATAGCTTCTACTCGGCCTTTAATTCCGCACATTTATAACAAATTCAGAGAAAATAAGACTGAACTGTGCAAACGTTGCTGCTGTGGCACAGCGTCGCTTCTGTTTGAGGCGGCTTTCCGGCCAAGATTTTTAACCACATCACCGGCGTGACCCTCAGGAATGCCGTCATGTGGAAGCGACTATTTCTGATCAAATTCCCCTTTCAAGATGGAAAAAATCAATCAATCACAATCTTCAACGTTTCAAAATGAACAAACCGTAAAATCCGTCTCTAGCTGCAGCAAGTGACCGTCCATATATGAATAATTAATTAACAGAACCAGAGAATAATTAACAAGAGTAAAAAGTGATCTTTCTCTGATTCCAGCCTCACAAATGTGGGTTTTTGATCATCAGAAACAGAATAAATTCAAGTTTCAGACATTCCCTCAGACTTGACCCAGCAAGTAATTTATACATTATTATAATAGATTATAATTAATTATAGATTATTCAATAATGAAAATAAGGGCGGACCTATTATGCCCACTGGTTATTTTAAGTTAAGCCTTGTCTCCAGAAAATAAACCTTTTACTGTCAGTAACATTGTACCTGTTACTTTGTGTGAGGAATCCGTGACTAAACACAAAATACAACAATACTTCTATTCTCACATTGTTCTTTTTTTTTGGTAATACTTCATTATACTGCAGAAACACAATGGATTTTGAGGAATACCACAAAGTTCATGTTATTCTACAGCGTTTGTGGATCAGTACCAGGAGAACTCTCCATTTGCACCAGTTGGATAGACAGTAGACCCCAGAGAGAGATTTTGGCTGCAAGGTACCACCTATGTCCACTAGTGGGCGCTATAGATAAAAAATACAACCTTTGGCTGTGATTAAAACCTAGTATTTGATTAAAAACCAGGCAGAACTCTGATTCTGGACCGTCAGGTGAGAAGAACCACACTGTAGGGCTGAAGTGATGAAATGTGTTTTTTTGATGTTGATTGAAGTTTCTCAGGTTCTAGATGGTACCGATCATAGCGCTGTGAAGGGCGGGGGTCACATGTAATCACTTTTCGAGTATTGGCTCCGCCTACTGCTGGTCGGAGATTCCTTTTGATGAACACTTTTTAATTGCACATTATTTGTGCAGTAAGTTAAACTGAATGCCATCTAGTGGTGAAGTTCCAGACTGCATCCTGTATTGAACCACAGCAGGACCCCATGACATGTAGACCCTGGTGGGACTTGAACCGGCCGCACGACCCACTGAGTTACAGCCCCCCTTTTAGCTCCATGGCCGGTGGTATTCACGCGGTCCGCCTCGGGGATTCAACTCAGATGGCGAGGGACTTCTGGGAGGTTGGAGGGCTCGGCGAGCCTTCAGTCCGTGGCTCTGGAAAATGGCGAGGTCCAGACAGTGTAGCGCCAGAGAACTCCACCGTTGCCCCCAAACATTTGCAGAAGTTTTACACACCGCACCTTTAAATCGTATCTTATCTGTTCCAGAGATGATCCGGAAACCTGTTGGAGACGTTTCATCACCTCTGAACATGAATCTTATACAGAGTTAATGATAAAATAAAGATCCACCAGTGGAAAGATATCGTTTTTTTTCAATCTTGTTTACGTATTGTGATTCCGGGGTAACTTGTGGTCAGTGATGAGATTCTGGCAGCAGCGGTCGGGAAATGACCTGGACACTGTCTTTCTTCCAGTTCCATGAGTGAGTCCATTTGGGTCGGGGGTCACGACCTCGGGCTTAACATGCCTCCATACGAATCCCAACAGCCTGTGTTCTGTCCCACAATCAGACTGTGGGTCTCTTCTACAAAATCAACGTACACAAAGTTAATCCCTGAAAAACGAACAGGAGTCTATTTATTGGAAGGCGCCGATTCAAATCCATTTGGTTGACTGCGGTCCATCGGGTCACATGTGGAACCTGTACTCAGAACTCCACCGTGGAGGAAGGAGCTTGTAGATCACTTAGATAGATTTAAACCGCATTCCTGTATACTGTATGCACATCTTCATCGAGGAAGATTCCAACATGTTCTTTCTCTCTTTCTTTCCCTCCTCCTCCTCCTCTTTTTCTTCTTCATTCTCTTCTTCCTCCTCTTCTTCGTCCAGGAGTTTTTTGTTTTAAAACTTTTGTTGGCTTGTTTGTTTGTCTTAATTTATAGCCAGAGGTGGTTTGCGTTATATCGCAGAGATGATGACATTTTGGTGACCTTACGTCAAGCCCTCAGGATGTGATGTCACAATAATATTTTTCCTAACCCTTTTCAGACATAGTGCACTTGTGCCCTCAGCAGAGACGCGGAAGTGGAAGGAGTCAGAGGATGAGGAGAGACGAAGGTTTCCAGAGTATTTGAGAGATACTCAGAGAGTTTTTGGTCGATTTAGATGCTGATAATAACTCATAAACTAATGGACCAATCTACATGAAATTATCCTAATTATACAGAATTGATCGGAGGAGACCTTTAATTGAATTGAACTGTTATTTCTGTGTCACGGACAGGAAGTCATTCCTCAGACTGAGACCCTTGATTAGGTTCGATATTGACCCACTCTGCTCCTTGGTATTTTTGATGATTCCAGAACGATTTTTAACGATACACTGTAAAACTTTGATGGAAACCATAAGTGAAATCTACCCATTAGTCCGCAGTGTTGATATGTGCAAACAGCAAAGCATCATGGGTAAGTATGGGGTATGCTGCAGCCGGATTAGCCTGTTGAGAGACACGGACACCAACAAAATGCAAAACTAGAGACGGATCATTCGGGAAGGATGAGGAGGGGGTCACCACCTACAGAACCAGAACCTTTATGGTCCACCTGCTGTTCCATAAAGAAATGAGAACTTTGGTGGTTTCACACTGCTAGAGCTGGATTAGGTCCAATTTAATAAAAAGAGGTTGATTAAAATGGATTAATTAGGATTGGATTAGGTCCGACGTTATTAACTAAAGTTGATTCAGTTTAGTTTCTGGGATTGGTTCCAACTTTCTTTAATAGGTCCAGTCCAACTAAATGTGGAGTTTTAGAATCATCCTACTAAACAAAACCCAATTAAATGAAGTTGGACCTGCTTAGTGCTGAAAGAAATGTATGGAAATACTTTCCATGATTTATTAAAATGAATGTAAAGAATACCAGTTGGGTGAAAAATATGTGAAGAGAAAATAAACTTTCACTACAACTTCCACCTCTTCAATTATTTAACTTCATTTTTTTTTTCAGTCTCAGGGAGTCTGAGCGTCTGAACGGACCAGAGTCAGGACGGAAATCAGCGTGACTCCAGCCGAGCGGATGGATCTCTGAGACTCTCCTCTCTGCACATTCCAACATAAAAGTATGAAGGCTGTGGAATGTGTGTGTGTGTGTGTGTGTACAGTATAAGGATTAATTAGCATGTCATCTGGCTCGCCTTCATCAGGATGACTTTCCACAGTGTGTTGAGTGGAACTAAACAATCATCAGGTTGCGTTTCTCTGGGAATTGAAGTGAGCACAAAACTTCCCACGAGGTTGGCGATCTTCACTGCAACTAAATAAAAAATAAAATCATACGGGTGGATTTATTTACAAAGTAATAGCATTTGATAATTATTATCAAGTTTCACAGAGAACCTGGATGGAACAGCGTTCGCTTATTCTTATTATATTATCATTACCTTCGTTAAAGAGGTTATGTTTTCACCCGCTTTAGTTACTTTGTCTGTTTGTTAGTTAGCAGGATTACGCTAAACCGCTCAACCAGTTGCAAAAAGAATAGAGACTTAGCCAAAGTTCCATCAGACAGACTATCCTCTGGTACACCGGAGCCAGTTCCTGCTCCCACCACCACTCTATCATCCTCACCCGTCACTCATGCTCAGTCTCAACAACCTGCATGTGATAAAATCCTTTATGAAAGAAAAGTCTCTTTGAGAATGAGATTTCATTCCTTTACAAGGAGGCAGTCTAAGTCCTTTCACGAAAGCCTTTTTGAGATCCAGTCGCTGCATGTAAACGCTGTTTCTGAAAGAGTTGTATCTCTTCACGCTCAGCGTCATGACGACGTTTTCCGGCTGAGTTTTTTCAGCGCCGCAACGCATTCTAAATATGGCAACCTCAAAACAGTACCGGTATACATCAGAGTGTCATCTACTCGTCGCTACTTTGAAAATGTTTAACATAGTCGGACGGTTGGATGGACAAAGTCACTTCCTGTCCATAGCCTCTTTGTCGTATTCTTCCTCTGGGCACTTGGAGGTCGGCGCCCAGCTCATCATAGCATTATCGCCACCTCGTGAACGGGAGTGTGGATCGTCTGAGCGTGCGTGAAAGCTATTCCTGTCAGATGAGTGGATGCATGTAAACACCGGGTCGGAAAAAGATCACAGGTCACGCAAACAGGCGACCGACATTGTAATTCAGAAAGGTTTAATTCGAATAGGAGAAAAGTGTCCCATGTAAACCCGGCTGGTGTCGCACCTTCTTGCTGAGCCCATCATCATCAGCTGCTGCCTTTAAAAACGACTCTCTCCATTCATCTAGTTCTTTCATGCCGGTGGTTCACCTCCGTCTCCCCATCTCCACCTAGTCCTAACAGAGCCATCAGCCTAAACAGAGTCATCAGCCACCACCGCCAGTGGCCAGACACCAAATGGGGATATTCCATTCTGCTGCTCAGTCGCTATAATTGTCTTCTTTACACTGACCGTCACTAAAACCGACCTTCAGAGAAGAAACAACTTATCATTTCTTTTTTATGTGATCTCATAAAAAGGTTAAGTCATACAACGAAAAGGAATGTGTATTATTAAGTTTAGTGGCCTAAAAATGTTGTTTGTTTTTGTTCAGGCAACTTTCTTTTTCCTAAACGGATAATTAAATTGTAGCTTTCCCAGTCCAATCATTCAACTTCAACAAACAACCAGATAGTTGAAATGTCAGAAGAAACTTATTCAAGGCATGGGACAGTAGGAGGGACAAGTTACTATAAATAAATAAAAGCAATGAATAAAACACGTCATTATAATTCAGTGAAAACCCCCCGAATATTGATAAAAGAGAAAACCTGTTCACTTTAGTCATTTTTACTGTCTGCATTCAGCAGCTCAGTCGCTGAAGGAATAAATGACTTAAGGAGCAAGTCGGGTTATTTTTTTATACAAACATGTTTGACCAAACAATTGTCCCTTTAAGGTAAATTTAGAGCGTCTGTGATATTAAATTAAGAAATGAAATAAAATAGGCAAAGAAATCATTTTGTCTGTAATGTCTTCTTGCTGTTTGGGATTAGTTGGGACCTAATGAGTCTAACATCTGTGCCCTGTCCTTGTACAGGAGACACTTTCATAGAAAAGTAACCCATCTTCTCACATGGGGATGATGGTTCTGTTCTACTGCAGAACGGATCCGATTCAGCTCTCAGTCCTGCCACCTACAAACGTTCTCAGAAGACTCAGTTGTAGCGAGCCGCATCTGGATCAGGAGGCTGAGGACAGGAGTGTGCTGGACAGATTCCTGGACCGAACCACCTACAACTAAGAGTCACAAAGACCGAGGAGTTGGTGGTTGTGGACTTTAGGAAGCAGAGAACCAGTCTGAGCCCAGTCAGCGTTAAGAAAACAGAGGTGGACATTGTGAGAGGTTAGAGGTACATTCTTGTCCACATGGACAAGAAGCTGGACTGGACTAGCTTTGTACAAGAAAGTTCAGGGCCTCCTGTAGACTCAGATCTTTCCATGTCTGCAGAACCACGCGGCAGATATTGCTGATGCCAACAGACTCAATGAGCTCATCAGGAGAGCTGGTTCTGTCCTGGGATTGGATCTGAATTTTTACGACATTCAGCCCCAAAATGTTAAATCTAAGTCCAAGTGTTGTAACTAAATGTTGAATTTAAATCTAGATTTTGTAACTAAATGTTGAATCTAAATCTAAATGTTGTAACTAAATGTTGAATCTAAATCTAAATGTTGTAACTAAATGTTGAATCTAAATCCAGATGTTGTAACTAAATCAAAGTACCAAAATAAAAGCTTGATGAAGAAAACCACTTCTATTTAAACATATATATATATATACATGAGGCCCCTTTTGCACCAATGTGGTTCCTGATCTACTTCAGGCCCCTAAAAACGGGAACCAACCTAAAAGGTTCCTGGGTTAAAAGCTAGAAGCGATGACGTCAGAGACAGGGGGCGGGGTTTTCGTGGCAAACAAGAAGTTTTTGTCCATGTTTTTCGAAGCCTAAGGGAACAAGAATCTCGTCTAAACGATTAATTTCCACCATCTTAGGTTTGTTGTCTAATTGTTGGATAAAGTTTTGTGTTTTTAAAACCACCTTGGTGCAGATTTAGATTTGACGTTTGGAGCTAAATGTGGCAGAAATGTTGTTAAAATAACACGCTCTGCTTTTACAAACGGCGCCCCATAAAGCCTGAACATCTTCAGCTTCTTTTAATGCCACCTTTTACTCTCAAACAAATAAAATACTGATTGATCTGCAGGACGGATGTGAGACTGAGAAGGTTCATATAGCTAAATTATCATTTTATGTTCTCTGTATGTATTTTGTTATCTGCAAACAGAAATACAACGATTCAATCTCAACATCTTATAAATTGCAATATTCAATAATAGTGATAATATAATATAATTATCTGCATAGTAATAAAAAAGATTTTTGTGATATTTTTGAAGGATGCTGAGATGTGAAAAAAAAAAAAACACAGAGGAAGATTATCTCTTTGTGGTGATTAAATACACGATTGAAAATAAGCGTGAAGCCTCTACTTGTGGCTCACTGTGTTTCCCGTCTTCTTTGACCTTCTTCTTCCTCTTCCTCCTCCTCCCTCAGGCCACAAAGTGGTCCAGGTTATGGAAATGTTTTTTGAACTCGTGCCAGAAGTGAATGCTGAGTCATTATTGAGGCTCATAGCCAGGAAACAAAAAAGAGAGGTGATGTCATCCGTCTGGATTTTACCCGACTAGAGTGTAAATTCACAAATGAACATCTCTAAGAAAAAAGAAGAAGAAGAGTAACAGAAATGATATTCTTTGTTTCCGTCTCACTGCTGAGGGAGTCGCTGTGTGATGCTGATAATAACCACCTGAATCGTTTTCCTCACTTTTGAACAACAGATCCTTTTGGTTGATCAGATTGAATTGCAGCGTCACGGTAAAAATAACGCCGCGCTGCAGTGAACACGCCTAGAATAACTGCTACGATACCCGATATTACAGTTATGGTCCTGCTGCTGCGGACACACCCATCAGCCCGGTGTCAGGCCTGCTTTGTTGTTCAGTTTAGGTTCATTTCAGGTTACGGAAAAAAAAAAAAAAAAGAACAGCGCAGCAGAAGAAGGACGTATGAGAGACAAGAAAATACGGGCTACCTGATACCTGCGCAGCCCGTCTCACCATAATGCTGCCTCGCGTTTCCAGAGTATTGATCCGAGAGCTCGTCCTAACATGGCTAATGCACCGCTAGGTCCACTCTCAGGTTCCAGCCTCACTTAGCGCTGACAATCACGAAGAACCTGAACACAGCAGGAGCGCAGCAGAGGTCGCTTCAGATCTGTGGGCTGGCAGGAAGAGGAAATCTTCCAAAAGATAATCTGAAGAGCTAAAAAGAACTTGGCACATGTTTTAAAGGATGTCCACCACCTGGGTGAATATGCTGTCAGAATTAACTTTAATTATCTCCTCCTCTGGGCGTTTCCTCCCCCTTCCCCCTTTGAGAGCAGCAAAGCCTAAAATAACTTCTTTAAAAAAAAGAAAGAAATAAAGCTTTCAACCTTTATTATCTCCTCCACATCTACAGGAACTGTCCGGAATCAATGGAACCCTTTAATAAAATATGAGTGGAAATGAGATGTGAATCATTATCGTCTATTCCTTTGATCTTTTAATTCAAATGATTCACAAGAATCTGACCTCAAACTGAAATAACAAAAATGTAAGAGTCATGACATTCTTCACATGAAACAAATCCTTTTCTCTTAAACACGTCTGACACAATGATTGATGCCCTGATATTTGGCTCCGCCCCCTTTGGCCACACTAACAGCCTGAGTTTCCTCCTGTAGTGATGGATGAGGTCTGAGAACACGTGGAGAAGATCTGAGACCATTCCTCCATACAGAAACTCTCCAGCTCCTTCAGGTTCTGAGGTCCATGCGGGTGGACTCTCCTCTGCAGCACATCCCACAGATGTTCTGTTGGGTTACGGTCATGGCAGAACCTTTATTCTGTGACCTCTGAATTCTGTGACCTGCTTGAAGGTCCAACACCGGCCCACTTTAAGGTTCCTGACAGGCTTTGGGGTCTTCATCCAGTATCTGCTGGTGTTGGTGTCGGCCCCCGTCTGGTGGTGGTTAGGGAGGGAAACCGCTAGATCAAACTGACCTCTGACCTCTCCAGCTGTAATCCTTGGAGAGCCTTTAGCCAGTCCAACCGTCTTCCTGACAGTATGTGGGGTCAGTTTGTAAACACATCCTCTTCCAGACTGATTTTGAACTGCCCTGAGTTTTTCCTGTATCCTCGTCCCATCTGTGTTCTCCCACCGTGAAGAACCTCAGAGAGAATCAGGCCTGTGTCACCTCATATTTATACCCTAGTGAAACAGGACGTCACTGTTCACCACTTCAGAGTTCCTGCTCACAAGTGAACAGCTGAACCTAAAAATTTTAAATAGGACTGGAAATATGCTGCAGTCATCTTTTAATGACCTGATGTCGTAGAAGTGACAATAATAAATTTTACTCTAAAATTTTAGTTTTAGAGAAAATGTTATTATTGTCTATTACCAGGTTCACACAGTGTAACAGTCCCGGTTCATACAGTGAAACAGTCCAGGTTCACACGGTGAAGCGGTCCAGGTTCATACAGTGTAACAGTCCAGGTTCACACGGTGAAGCGGTCCAGGTTCATACAGTGTAACGGTCCAGGTTCACACAGTGAAACGGTCCAGGTTCACACAGTGAAACGGTCCAGGTTCACACAGTGAAACGGTCCAGGTTCATAGATAGAGACGACAGTGAGGAGAATAGATTGCAGGGCTGGAGAAGTGGAGGGAGTTCACCTGTGCAGGTGAGTTAGGAGCTGCACAGGCGCAGAGAGACACAAACAAATGGAGGTTCTGTCAGAACCATATCACATATTGAGAATTATTTTAGGAACTATGCATTACTGATCCTTCTTGTTAACGCAGAAAGTATTTAATGGATAATTTTCAGATGTAATAACATCACAGACTTTAGTGTGAGGAAGAACTGGATTGATTTTGGGAAAGGTCAGTTACATATCTCTGCCACTAGAGGGAGCTTTATCTGCAAAACCACAGTTTTCTGGCCATAATTTCTCAATCAATTATCCGATTTAGCCAAAATCTGATGCAAATGAATCGACCAAAGGAGATCTTTATTTAATATATATCATATTTATCGCTCATAGTTTACATTTTACTCACTAAGGGGAGCTTATTGTGACGAAAAGCACAGTATTTTGGCCGTTACTCCTTGTTAGTGTACGCTACATGCTTGTATTTGTCACTCTGACTGGACTCCGCTGTGAATCCACGTCTCGTCATTACATCTCCAATTCTCTCGACATTTCTGATCGTTCATCGGACTGACAGGCGGTCCTTTTTCAGTTTGACGTTCACGGTTTCACTTTCCCAGAACCAACCTTTTGTTGCCTGGCCTCCGTGTCTTTATGAAGGGGTTTGAACTAAGTGTACACAGCATCAAATAGAGTTATGTCTCCTCATCGATTAACTTTTTCACCCTCCCTCCCCTGGAGCCAGAAGCTGACAGCGTGATTGTCCTTGTCCGATTAGGCCGATCAATGAGACCGAAAAGAGGAGAGAGAGAGGAGGAAGAAGAGAAGGAGGACTGGAAGGATAACTGAGGGATGTGTCTGTGTGTTATGGGAGGAGGGAGAGGAGGGAGAGGGGGGGCAGCTCCTCCCATAATTAAGTTAGCTGCACTGGAGGTCCATGTTTATGGGATAGGCAAAGGGAGTTTCCTTCATTCAGTGGCGCTCTGGGTGCAAAGACAGCAGCTCTCTCTCTCCGTCCTCTCCGTCATTCCTGCAACTCATCTCCAGCCGGGCTGCGACTGACGACCCGCAGACTGATTCCTGGTGAACCAGGGGGAGACAGCAACAGCAGCAGTGGAGGCACCTGCCTCGCCCTCCACCACCACCACCACCACCACTCTTCCTCCTCCGCCCGGCCCAGGACTTCGTCTCCGCTGCCATCATGTGCGACTGTTTCCATCTGGCCTTCCCCAACTGGCACGCCGCCTCCGGGACGGGTGGGCATCACTCTCTCTGCTCTCTTTTCTCCCTCTGTCTGAACGGTTCACTGTGTCATCAGCAGACTCTCCTACTGCTGAGGGAGAGCCGAGGATGGTGTGTTTGTGAGGCATAGAGGCTGGCACCGGCGCCGGTGCTGATGCTGAGTGGTGTTGCTGACCTGCAGTGAGAGCTGGGTGTGTCTGCAGAGTGCAGGGGAGTGTTTTCACGATGACATCATCATGGATGTACGGCAGCTCTGCGTCTCTCCTGTTTCTCCCCCTGTGGGCGGTTCGGTGCTTAAGATGAACGGGTCAGGCACCGCCGATGGGGAAATTAAGAGGAAATATTTACTCTCACATTGTGCTGCAGTAGTAAGAAAGCGATGGTTCTAGCCCGTCCCGCCTCTGGTAGTTCCACCAGCATCAGGTTGTTTTTCTGTGGGGCCCCTCCTGTTTCACATATTTCGAATATGTAAAATCACCCAGATTGTGACGTCAAAACAAACTATCTGTAAAACTGTAGGCTAGGACGGTCGTTCCTAAAGATTGGATCGGGACCAACAAGTGGGTCGCGGAGGATTTTTTATTTGGGCCGCCGAATAAAATGACTAAAATAGTTTTCAGATTCCTTTTCTTGAGTCCCGTTGGAGTCACACGAGAGCTGGCTGGTTACTTCCTACAGAGCGCTTGTTTTGTCTCATCAGTGAAGAAAGGGAACATTCTGTTTGTTTTAGCGGGTAAGAGGAAGAAGTCGGTCCTGAATTTATCATATGAATCGCTTTTTAAGTTGTCAAAATGTGTCCTTTTACCGGAAAGCCATTCATTTGATCCAATCTTTTGTGTATTTTCAATAACGTGCATAAAATTAAGTTGTGACTCACAAAACGAATCCATCAGGGAAACGGCTGGTTCCCACGTTTACCGTCATTACATTGATGCTGCCAGAGATTCATGTCTGTGTTCTCCTGATTTTAAGGCCTGTGGTGATTCGTCACACGATTGTTTGTCATTTAAAAAAAAGAATTTGGTGTCTTATGTCGTCACCTGGTGGTCGCTGTTGCAGTAGGTGGGGCTAGGCTGTGATTGGCTGAATTTTGTTGTTCAATCTGAAGTAGCTGTGGTTGAGCTCTTCAAGCTATAAAACAGTTAAAATGAACACTTAATGACATTACTATGAAAGTAAACTTTATATGTTCAGTTAGTTGGAAAGTTGTGTGCGAAGGTATTTATGGTCGATGTAAATGTAAATGTGTCGCGCGTGACGGCGGTGGGCGGTTTCAGAGCTCGAAAATATTCAAGATGATGAATAAATCAGGAAATGCTGTGTAACAAAAGGAGAAATGTCTGTATCTATTTTCTAATGGATACAGACATTCTGAAGGTGATTAAAAAGTAAGGACATACTATATAATAGGACATTTTATTTATAGACATGTATATATATATATATATATATATATATATATATATATATATATATATATACACACACACACATACATACTCTGACAGAAAAAGTAAGAAATAAAAATTCACAAGTAAAGTTAAATACAGGAATAAAGTACTTGTAAATATATATTAATACATATATTATAGAGAATAGAAAACGAGTCCTCCTTTTGTCCCAGCGAGCAAATGTATATCCCCGAAAAGCCCCCAGTCCCCTGCATTGTTCAAGCAATCCCTCTGACTGAACCCCTCAAATTAAACGTGACTCATCAATAATCTCAAACACTCCATAGTGACTCAACCCAACTATTTCTATGACGTCAGCAGTTTGTTCTAGGTTCAGATCCCATAGTGACTCAATGATGAAGATAAATACAGTTTACTATTCTTTACAGAAAAAAACCCCTACTGAGTGAAATATGAATAATAACAGTACAATACAAAAAATAAAAGTCCTTCTGCTGGTTTACATAAGGTACATTTGGACTATATAAAACCAAATGTTAGGAAGTTATGTTCGAAAAACAGTGTTTTTCATAAAAAAAGGTTCCCCCTGTGGGTAAAACATGAACTATTAGAGTAAAATATGACATATTCAGGATTGATCTCATCGAGTTCATTCCTGTCCACCAAGTTTGGACTAATTTGGTCCAACTGTTGAAGAATTACTCCCAGAAAAACTCTGATTTTTAAATCTTCTCCTAGTGGGGGAAATATGCAACTGGATTTTCCTAAAATCAATCCAGTTCTTCCTCACAGTAAGGTCTATGGAGTTGTAAAATTTTAAAATAGTCGATAATATAGTTTTTGAGTTATAAGGATGGATAACCCTGACTTTTTGACGGATTAATAATAACTACTTAGTCAATTAATCCGTAAAGAGGGAAACAGTTTTACCAAAAAGTATTAACGCCTCTGGTCCCACTGCACACGCTCAGTGATGTTTTGGTAACGATTATGAACGCATGGTCTCAGGGAATCAGGGATTAGTCGAGGCTTACGGTTCTGCTCGGATCGTTTAACATACTACTGACCCTGTGAATAAAACCATATCCAGTCACTCATGTGAGCACAGAACTCCGTTTCACGCTCCTGTTTTAGACGCTTTACGTTCAAGCTCCACCAGCAATGGTGGGAAAATATGTGTTCAAATTCATCACAATGATATACAGCTGTAATCTTACAAGGCAGATTACAGCTGCCCCCCCGCCCCCCGTTTATCAGGAAACACAAAGTCACAGCAGGATATGTTTTATGAGATCGCCAGAAATATTTCTTACAGATCTAATTTTGACATGTGTTTGATTTAGTTAGCTGTTTACTTCTCTCTGTTTGTTTTTCTGGAACACGAGAAACAGTTTTAAAAGCGTTCAGTTTCATATTCCTTTAAAGAAGAGTCTCACATCTGGGGGTACGGTTGCCCCTAGTGGTGTGTCCGTGTACTGCAAGGGGATACGTGAGACTATTTAATAAAAAACAGTAATGCTTGATTATTTAACAATAATAGATCTCATTGAAAATTCAACTATAAGGTCAGTAAACCACGTTTTATTTTCAGTATTACCATTTCAAATCTACGGAAGTCATTTTTTAAATGGTGATTTTATTCAGAATTCTCAGTCTTACATGTGAGTTTAAACTCAGTTTTATTCTTATAAAATCTTTTATTATTTAAAAAGAATAAACAATTTTGTTTTTAACACAAGACCGTTAGGGCCATGTGACTTTTTTTTAAATTCTAACTTCAGAGCAAGAATCTTACGGAAGAGGATTAGTGCCATAAATGGCTATATGAATTTTTTAGGGGAATTCTGACTATATTAGAATTTTGACTTTAATCTCAGAATTCTGACTTTCTTATAAGAATTCTCACTTCATTCTCAGAATCAGGCTCAATGAAATATATTTTTTAATTCTGAGATATAAGTCAGAATTCACAAAGAAAATTTGACATAACCATATGTGGCCCTCTGCGATAATCACACCACAGCTGATCATCTATTTCCACTGTCCTCTCCTCTGCATCTTCCTCTGTCACACCAACCAACTGCATGTCCTCCCCCACCACATCCAGAAACCTCCTCTTCACGGGTCAGAACCATCTCAATCTGTCCTCTCTGACTTTGTCTCCAGGACGTCTAACCTGGACTGTCCCTCTGATGTCTCCTTTCTAATCCTGTCCTTCCTCCTCACTCCCAGAGAACATTAAAACACTCTCTAATAAGACTCTGAAAGATGGAGTGCAGTCTCCAGTAAACTGAGTTAAAACATGACGTGTGTGGTAAAGGGTTGAGGGTCAGGAGAGACAGGATATCAGTGACTCTTTTAGCTGCCCTGTTGTGATAAACGTCCTCAGAGTACCTCTTTTTGTTATTAGTGAGATCATGAATCACAACAAAGACTCTTCATGTCGGATATTTCTTTGGCGCCGGCTCAACTCGACGTCTGCAGGAGAAATGGGGTGAATATCTGCTGGCGAATACTTTCCTCTGAAAATAATGTATCTTTTTTTTTACGTTGCTGGTTCCTCGCATTCATCTGTGCTGCTACTTTGAATTAAACCTGCATGAGGATGAGGAGATGTTTTTTTTTTTTCACTGAGAGGCTTCAGGAAATGCTCAAGGTCAGAGAGAGAGAGAGAGAGACAGATGGGGCGAGAGAGCTTAGCTCAGAGCTAGGAAGCGAGCCAGACGTGGAGGCTGGTCGTCTCCTGCTGAGGAGCTGATGCTGATCCATCACCCACCATCAGCCTCACTCACATAAATCAATATTTAACCACTTGTTTTTAAGTGCAGCGTCTAAAAAGAGTCCGTCTGAGTACTTGTTTAACCCCTCGTCAAGTTATATACCACGTCGTCTCTGAGGAAAAATGTGTCTGCTTCTTTAAACCGCCACAAAATATTATATAGTAATAGAATATTCCACTTTCATGTTTTTTTTCCCTTTTTAACCAACATCAGTCGTGAGAATAACAATGAAGTATTCAATTATTTTCAGGATTTTAACTCTTTAAATACCTCTTTGTTTACATAGTCACCCTGTTTTATTAGGTGATTAAAAATAAAAGTATATATTATATTCCATATACTGTATATAATGCTAATTGATTATATACAGAATATTTCAGTGATTAACAACAACGTTGATTTAGATGCTTTTTGTTTAATATTTGATATAAAAAAACAAACACTTTTCACCACCTTAGAGGAAAAGAAACTAGCAGTCAATTTATCTTTACGGCATTAAATCAAAAAACAAACAAAAAAACCCACAAATGAAGAGAAACGCAAACCTTGAAATAAATGAAATCCGGTTGAGAGACGAATTAAACGGTCATTAAAACAGATTCAAGTAGAAAAAGAAGGGTCAACTAAATAAATATAAAATATGAGGCCTGGTCTGGAAAAGCTGGTGAGAAAAATTGTGTTTAACATGCTGAGGAACAAGGATGTTAAGCAAGTATTATAATCGTATATTATACGATTCTCCAAACATTTATATAGTTTTCTCCAAAACTGATTTGGGCTCCCCGTTGAAACCGTGTTGGCTTTTAGCCACGTTTGATGTGACGCATGAAAACATTGTTTTATACGCAAATTACTCCGATATAAGAGTCTTAACTTCATTCTTGAGCCGTAGGAGAAACTATCTTTTGTGGAAATCCACAAAAGTTTTCAGTCCTGTGGGTTTGGCTGTTTGTTTGTGAGAAGGATTATGGAAAAACTACAGCACCGATTTGTATGATATTTTACCCAGAGGCAGGTTTTGGTATATCCTGGAGATGAATACATTTTGGTGTTGTTACGTGTTTCACAACATTTAAAATTACATAAAACAATAAGCTGTTTGGAGTAGTGACCTCACGATGTGGCTAATGCTGCCTTTGCTTCCTTTGATGTTTCTTTGGGGGTGGAGCTTGGGGCTCAGATTCAAGAGTTCCTTTGATGCTCCTTTTGGGGTTGAGCTGGAGGCTCAGTGGGCTAAACAGAGACGCTGACGTTGAATGCACAACAGACGAGCGGCTACAGAGTAGTTGAGAGTTAGTTTTGTGTTAGCATTTGTGAGAGTTTGTTGGAGTTGTTGCTAGACTTTGAGGCTGAAAATAATTCCGACATAAATGGACAAATCTGCATGAAATTTTCCAGAGGTTTGTGTTCTCCGAGTACTTTTTCTAGTTGTATAGAAACATCCTCACATGTGTGCACGATGGCTGATGTACTGTAACTTACAGTATTTTGAACTCTTCCACAGGTTACTTAGATGTATAGTCAGGCGCTTTAGAATAGTATCGGCAGGCCTGATATGCGTTTTTCTTCAGTACTTGTTTTTACGCAACATTGTGTCTGGCATGAGAATGGTGTGCCGTGACTTTAAGTAAAGATTCCCAAAACAGTTTTCACAAAACAAAAACTGCAAGAAAAACTAACATTAGAAAACAATTGGAAATCGCTGTGAAAACATCTTTAACGCAATAAATTGTTGGTATTTTGAAGTCTAAAAAACGTTTTTCACACAAGTTTTGGGGAATTATTGGGGAGTGTGTATTGCATAGTTTTAGAGTGCGCTCCCATGAGGATACAGGCTCTTCAATTAGCTACAATTTTTGTCTTAAATTTCCTCTAAAACCCCCAATTGTTACTCCTCAACCATCACTTTACCTCCAAACATAGGGAAATGTGTGCTCTATCGATTCCTGTCAGAATGGAAGCCAACAGATTCACAGTTTGGGCTCAGGAAGGTGGAGAGCATCAGAAGGTCCAAACAATTCTACTTAGAGTCCATTAGAATCAATGGAGAAAAATTCTGGGAACATTTCTTATCCGCTCCACTTTTTAAACTCGTTCCCAAGTTTACTTTTTCCTTCTGCAATAAGCTAATTAACCAAACGTCACATGTGGAGAAGGCACTGCAAATCTAACAACAGAAAGTAAGTGCGGTAAAAAGGACACTTAAAAGTTATGCCCCGCCCCCCCGGTGAACTTTTTTAATGCTTCTTTTAAAGAGTAGAACAGATATAAGACACTAGTTATATTTGTTGTTCTCATTTGCCATCTCCCACATTTTTTTTTTGGTTGAACATTCATCATTGTGAAAACAACAATTAAACTTAATAATGACTCGGTACTCAACGCCACAACAAGCCATGGTTTCCTGGAGATAAGGAGAAAACAAACGTTTGTTTACTGTTATTTTCGGGAGTCTCATAGCTGCAGCGACTGACTTAAAATAAATATGTCAGATCCAAGAGTTTCTATTTATTGATAAAAGACGTCAGACTTTACTTCAAGAGATGTTTCAGACAGGTAAACGACCTTTGCTGCTGGCAACGTTATGACCAGTGTTGGCACGTTGCCATGGTGACACCGCTAGTCAATTTCTACCATTTAATAATAATGGATAAAAGTTTTTTTTAAGCAAATCTAATTAACCTTTATTGTGTTTCACATAACCTCAAAAAATATTAGTTGGATCATTTCCCAGTTGTATGCCCACATAGACAATAGTGTGAGGAAGAACTGGATTGATCTTAGGGAAGTTCGGTTGTATGTTTCAGACACTAGGGGGAGCTTTATCTCCAAAATCGTGAGGCCTTATTATCTCAACCGTTGGTTCGATTTAGACCAACTTTGGTGAATATGAATCGACACGGGCGGATCTATCTTGGAAAACTCATATGTTACGCTTGTAGTTCATATTTTTACTCACTAGGGGGAGCTTCTTTTAAGGAAATACACGGTTTTTCAAATATAACTTCTTAATCGTTTGTCCGGTTTCGTCCAACTTTGGTGAATAAGAATCGACTCAAGAAGATCTTTATTGTATATATGACATTTTACTCACTGTGTTGTGGTATTTGCGGCACGTTTTCCGTGTCGTGAAATTGATGAAGACGTTTTATTAATTTGCTTGCGTTTTCGTCGGTTTACACGACTTTTCTCACGTTGCAGCGTGTTTGAACGACATCGTTCTCCAGGAACTTGAAACAAAAAAACAAAAACATTTCCAAGGAAGCAGCTCATATTTCACATTTTTTGTATGCAATTTATATCTAGATTTGCGTTTTTGTTGGAGGAGAAAAACAACATTTCATACCATCATGTGACCTTTGAACCGACATTAAAGTACTTAGAGTGACGCCATTCTCCGAAATTACATAAATCAATTGAATTAAAAAATAACCTGCATGTTAGGAACACGGCTTTTGTTAAGATACAAGTTAAAACCAGTGGACTGGAATCAGTTCATTAAAGTAGATTTGATTACACCTGTCACTCAAATTAATGACTCAGCTTAAATCCCGGTCACCTGGTTTTTTCAGGAATGCAAGGAAAAAAATATGAATATTTTCCAACACACTTCATTCCAGGAGGAGGTGGATGTGAGGAAATGATACAGAGCTCCTTTTATTTTTTTTTGGTGTCACTGTCGTTTGTGTGGGTTCTGATAGATTCCAGAGCTGTGATGAACTTTGTTCAAGTTTGCAGCAGATGAATAGATTGAAAACATGCGCTGTAAAAGTCTCATGTTCGTACAATCCATGCAGCAAATCTAATTCCGTTTTTATCGTTCGCCCAAATCTTATTACAATTTGGGTCTGGACAAACGACCAGCCAGTGAGAGGAGAATGTGACTGTTTGTCCCGTAAAAAATGAATAATAAAAAAAGGAAAAGAGTCAAATCCATGAACCCAAATAATGAGCTGTGTTACTTTCTATTCGTTCAGAGAGCAGGAGCGCTGTGGGGGGGGTTCCAGGTGCTTCAAACTGGAGCAGGTAGAAGTTACGTCAGGCGAGAACACGACCAGGCCGGGCTTTTTTTTTATAGTTTATTTCTAGATGGAATTTGGTATTTCATGGAAAAGTGTCAGTTTTGACTATATTAGGAGACTTGGGTTCAAGTCCCAGTCAAAGAGGGCGCGCAGAAATCCTATGTGTGGACCGATAGGAAAGGTCCTCAGTGCTACCAGCCTGCCTCGGAACCCCGCCACAAACGAGTGTTCTTTTGCCGATCCGGAACCCGGAGAAATGGGAGGGTTGAGTCTGGAAGGGCGTCCGACATAAAACCGATGCCAAATCAATATTTAAAAAGAAAGACTCATCGACCCTCATTAGAGTTTATCATGCTACAAAATACCGTTAAGTACGTCGTCACATGCACCCCAGGAATCCTTCTCATCCAATGGGACTTTGTCAACATTCATGGTTAATGCCTCCTCCTCAGTGGCCCTCTTTGACCTGTGGTGTCCCCCAGGGCTCCATCCTTGGCCCCTTTTTTCCCTTTAGCACGAACATGTTGCCACTGAGTCGTATTATAAACAAGTTCTGTCACAGGAAGTAGTGACTCAAAATGTGCCCAACCAAACAGTTGAGCAGGACATGAAAGGGGTTAAAGAGTTGAAAATGGCGGCGGCTGATGAGCCTCATTCCTCGCCGCATCAGCTCTGATGGACGAGCCACACCCAAACCCAGAGCTGCAGCAGCACCAAAAATAAAAATGAATCACCCAGGACACATGAGCGCACCGCTCCGGCTCATGTGTCTATAAAATAGATTCAGAAAAGATCTTCTCGCCGCAGCTTTATGAATATTTATGGGGAGTCGAATAAGTAACCAGGTCGACGCTGTGATTGAATCCCAGTCGGCAGAGAGAGTTCTTATCGGGCTCTCTGCCGCGCCCACACGACAAATATTTGAGAAAGGCGTTTCCACATGGGCCGTGCCAGCCGTCGGGGCAGAAGGGCCTGACGTCGTCCCGGATGAAGTGGTGAATAATGTGAGAAATACATCATCCAGTCTCGGCGAGCAGGAGCTGCAGCCTCAAGAAAGCTCGGTGCAAACATTGCGGCCGTTATTCACTCACGCGGCTGTTTACTTGAGACGTTGCACATGACAGCTTTCAGCCTCGAGGGACCCGAGAGCTAATTTAATGAATCTGTCTAATTCTGTTTAACCTCCTCGGCCATCCGTAGCTCCCGCTGAAAAACTCAGTGGATAATCTCTTATAGAACAAACCGGTTGTGTGGGTTTTCACACTTTTCCTTTCCGTCTTGTTTCAATGTCACACTACTTCTCTTTCCTCGATGTGGAATCTTCATCTGATCCGTTTGGTGCGGCGGAGAGGCTGCTGTTAAGAAAAGATTCTCTCATGACCCGACTGGATTCAAAGTGCTGCGAAGATAAAAACGATTATTGGTGCGACTTTACGCGTTAAGATTTTAGGATGTCAATACCTGATTCATTCGTTTTTATCAGTGCGTGACCACTCAGTCCTTCTCAGTTTGTATCTTCACTCAAGCCCATCCGTCCACAGGAGATGGATCCAAGATGGCGTCCATGTAAAATCTTGTTAGGATGGCTTAAAAACAAAATAAACGTGGGAAAAGGCTAAATATGAACTCGTTCTTCTCCACGGGTCCACAATCGGGCTTTTACTGAGTGCACACCGCAAGTTTTTGATAAATCCCTGAGTTGATGCCAAAGCCAAAGGTTGTAGTGAGTGCTCCACCACCTAGTGGACATTGTTGGTATTAATCAGACAAAATCCCTCTCTGGGCCCATTTTCAGCCCAATCGAGTAGCAAACATCCCTTCAATGTGATAAATTGTGGGAATCCACATCTGGGAATCATGAATCTCTAAACCGAAAAATAAACATTTATGCTAAATGTCAGAGCTTAAAAAAAAAATTGTCGGACTTATTCGTATTATTCATAGAAACATACCAATTAGTTCAAATGCAACATTTTTAGTCTATCAAACTGTTCTTATGTTGTTTGATTACATTGAATTTACGTACATTTATTATTAGACTTATGATAACACAAACTGTATTTTGGAGATATTTAATTTGGTTTAGAAAATATTATGTGAACTATATTATAATCAAGTAATTAAGCTAATGTCAGGGACGTGTTGATCATTAGTGACTAGAATAGAATCTAATTTATTTCGGTTAGATACATGTTCAGAAGCAAAAACAAAACAAAACAAAAAAATTTTGTACAAAATTTAAAAAAACCCCAACTGTAACAAAGGAGGTAAATACATAATTATAGTTTACTAACTAAACTACAGATTACATAATCCTCAAATATTTAACATTCTATCTTTACCTGTTTCAAAAATAAGCCCCCTTAAATCATAATTCCCTTCTCTTAATTTGAAAATGTTAAGTGGAGGCTTTCGTTCACGACTCCAAAGAGTATTTCCAATGTTTTTAAGTGCACAATATCTTTACATTTTAAGGTGTAAGAAGCTCTGAAAAATGGATTCGTAGATCTGCGATAACCCGCTTAATTTATAATTTTAATGGCTTCTCTCTGAAGTCTAAATATAGGGTCTAAATTTTTCATTATATCCATTGCCCCACATTTCAGGACAGTATGACATCACCAGTGAACAGTTTACCACATACAGACTTCATACAGATTTCTTTCAATCAGATTTGGAGAGTTTTTGTTTGATATATATTCTATGTGTTGCTCCCAACACAGTTTATGGTCTATAATGATTAACTTCTTCCCATAAACAAGGCCCATAATCGGGCTTCTGTCTAGTTTCAGAAATATTTTACAGTGCAAAATGCTAGATTTTAAAACAAACAATGATTTGTGTCAAAGCCAATGGTCCTAATGTGTGCATGTCACCCACTCTGGTGGACATAGGTGGTATTTTTCCAACCCGAATCCCTCTCTGGGGTCAAAATCCCATTTGTGTGACCTTCTATCCAGCTGGTCCTAATGGAGTCCTGCTGGTTCCGTCCCACAGATACTGTAGAATAACGTGAACTTATCAAAGAGTTTCTTCGCAAATTCACTGATTTTTTGGTTTCATGGACTTTCTGTAATAAAATGATGTCAGAGGCCTTTTTATCTAAAAAAAAAAGAAAAAAGGCGAGGCGTAACTTTAACTACAACCAACGGGTGGAAGAGGTTTAAGTCAATTCAGGATTGTTTTAAGGGCATGTTGCAAGCACAGAGTTAAGTCTCCAAAAACCAACACTTAATTCACTTTGGGGGTGATTGTCAAGGTGTGACGGCGAGCTGAAAGTGTCCCACCTCCTTTGATCATCATCAGAGGAGTGAGCGAATCAGCTGAGGTGCCTCAGCAGCGACTCTCACGCTGAGAATGTGGGAGGCCAGTTTGGAGCCTGTGATATTGACAACGCCGCGCTGCGTTTCCAGGAGTTAAACAAACATCACCAGCAGGTAGGTGAGCTGCTTGATTCCACTGTAATTTTTATCGGTTGTTGGTTTTTACCTGCCGTGAAGGCGGCAGTATGTGAAGGGTTCATTCATCGCTTCAGATGGTGGAGGAAACCGCGCCAAAGAGGAGCGTGGATTTTTTGGTATTTCACAACATGACTAGACTGCAGTGAGTCGGTGGTTGAGAGTTCTATTCCTTCAGATAAATGTTCTGTGAGGTTTCAGACCGGAGTTTTTTCATCCGCTATTTCTCAATGAGTCATTGGATTTAATTTGGTTTCTTCTGGATTCTTGGAGAAACACCACCTTGATACAAGAGATATTTTCATCACCTGCTTCTTGCTTTAACGTCTTCTAATGCACTTACACAGCTCCTCACATGACTCACGTCAACGGAGGTCAATGTGGAGGTTCCTCGAGAAACGACAGTGAGGAAGGTCAAAATGTTCAGATTGAACAAGAATTGTAAACTTGTAAAGCAAAAAGTCAATCCCCAAAATCAGATTTTTAACATATTTACATCGCAGAGTGGATTTATTTTAACACAGAGTTGACAATTTAACATAAAAATATACAAACCCCTACACAAAGCTTATTTTAATGCTCAACGCATCTTTTCCTCATCATACATATATAATATATATGTAAATAAAGAAATAGTTAGGTTGAGTCACTATGGATGGTTTTGAGATTATTAATGAGTCATATTTTAATGTGAGGAGTTCAATCAGGGGGATTGATGGTACAATACATGGGATTGGGGGCTTTTTCGGGGACGTACCCTTGCTGTCGGGAACGACGGCGTCGGTCCGGTTATATCCTGTATTTAACCAGCAGAAATCCTCATTGAGATTAAAATTTGGTCTCCAAGAGTGACCAGTCGAGATAAGAGCCGATGTTGTTACAATAAATAGAAACGGCACACAAACAAGAACGTGTGTGTGTGTGTGTGTGTGTGTGTGTGTGTGTGTTTGTGTTTGGGTGTGAACCAGCATTAGCAGCTAGCTCAGAGGTTGTTGTTTCACTTAGCAACAGGCATTCTGAAACAATAACATGCAGCCTATCACTGCCCGGCACACAATCTACAACAGGTGACTCAGACTGTGGGATGACGGGACGTGTCGGTCCGGTCATGAAGCGCCGGCTTGTCCAGGATGGACCGCGCCTCTCGCCCAGAGTCAGCTGGGAAAGGCTCATTAATGCTGAATAATACTGTTTCTTTTTTTGTTAACTAGTCAAATAACAATTACAATTCTGACAATTTGTGAAGAAAATCAAAAACAAGACATTCTTTTTCTCAAGAGTCACTCCTCGGCACCGGTTCGGTACCGACCCTTCCGCAGTTTCACCCCACATAAACCCGGTCTGGATTTTTATTTCATCTAGAGGGTCAACTTTAATCGTCTTCTTGATGCTCAGTAAAACATATTCTGATGAACAAACAATGTTTTAAAGCTGAAACTGTGAAACACACAGTAACAGAACACGACCTCCTGAGGACCGGACTGTGTGTCCAAACATACGTAACCGTGGTGATCCAATCCGATTTGTGACACAAAAACTGAAAATACCTCTTTAACTTGTTAATGGTACTTTATTCAGGTAATTTGACCTGAATAAAAGGAAAGTTTAAAAAAGAAATCAAATTCAATTGGGCTTCAGTATCAAAGCGAGTAATAACAATAATAATAATAATAATCAGATTCACTTGGAATCAGAACCTCCCCTTTTGGTCTTCCTTGAGGGGCTAAGCAGAGAGGCTGCAGAGAAAACTCACTGGATCGATAGAGTGGATCACTTTACGGGCGAAGGAGGCAGCGGCTCCCATGGGGGATTTCTTTTCCAGGAAGAACTCTAAATAGTTGCATCATCGGCTCCTGTGTCTCTCTGCGCCTCACAACAACAACTACTGCTTAAAGTCTCAGCCCCCTGCTGGATCAGAGAAGATCCACCGGTGGGTCTTCTCTGATCGGGCTGTGTGGAATTCATTCATTCAAAGATTAAAAAAAATATATATATCATAATCATATTTATCATACTAATAATCTAATGCAATATTATGGACCCAGAGAGCAGCCATGCTGGCAAATGTTCATATTTGGCACTTTTCTCGTGATAACAAGTTAATTATCTCATTATCAAGAGAAAACAAGAGATTGTTTCTTCGCTGTAGCGAGTGAGTCAAGACCAAAATCTCAATTTTGTAGTTTCCATTCCATTAAGGTTTTTATTAAGTTCATATTTGGCTTTCATTTTGTTAATTAAGATTATACTTTAAGTCACATGACCACATGGCCTGAAAGTTAATTGAAGTTTTAATACTTAACAATAGGAACTCCTTGATCTGACATTCTCATTTAGATCAGCTGCTACAACTGTGAGCCTCCTGATCACCGATGAACATAAAAAACAAACAAAAACAAAAAACAACAAGAAAACGGTTTCGTGTTGTTTTAAATATCTGCCACCTCGGCCATTCTTGGCTTCCAATATACTTACTACACTCTAAAAACTGAAAAAACAAACCCAACAGGAATGTAGTCTTCTTCTGTGACACTGATTTTTAAAACTTACACCATCTAGTGGCAGGGCAGACAAACTGCAGCATGTTCACAGACGAGTATGTGCATAAGAATTTTTACTACAATTTTGTCCCGTGACTGTTTACATTTTCTAAAGCGCAAAATAAATTTTTCCCCCCAAAACGGATCAAAGTAGGCCAGAGTTGAAGGCATTTACTGTAAAGATTAAACGACTATGACAACAACCTGATTATCAGGAGCAGATATGACATCAGATGGTATTTTTGTATTCATGTGTCGTTTACTTTACGTGTGTTTATGTAAACAGGAGCCAGTCGAAGGCTGAGAGGACCAGAGGCCCCCGAAGAGGACGACTCAGTGAGTGACTTCATCTTTACTGTTAAATGATTGACTCATTTTATGTCTCTTTGTTTAATGTGTAATCAGTCACTGAAGGTTTTCTCTCTTCAACTTCAGTGAAGAGAGAAACAGGAAGTTAAGGACGTCCTGATGAACACAGTTTCCCGGCTCCTAAAACATGTCCTTTAAATGATCACAGCTGCCTATAAGGAACCTACGGTGGCCTCTTAAAGTCAAATTATGGCATCTGTGAAAACCAGCTGAAAGCCAGCGTTTAGTTTGTCCATTCACGCGACGAAAGATGACCCACGTTTAAGGGGCTTTATTTTCAGATGATTAAACACTAATCAGAGTCTATTTACCTCAATGTTGCGTGAAGATATTCATGACCCACTGAAATGACAGCTGGACTCTGTGACACTTCCTTCTCATGAGCGAGTCGATTCGACTGCCGTTCAGCTGCAAACAAAATGTTAACAGCAATGATTTTACAAATTGTTCCTGAGCTCTTTTAGGGATAGTTTTCCATCGCGTGTCTAAGGGGGGCTTTTCAATGAGTAACAGTAAACTTTCGTTGTGGTTTTGGCCTTGGTTTTACCAAAATAGCAGCATTTTCAGGACCTGAAGAGGAAACATTTGGTGTAATCTTGTGTAAAGTGTGAGGTCACAGCCCAGAAGAGGCTGGTCCAAGGACGAAGAGGAGGATGGCCCTCTGGCCGGAGAACCGAGAGAACAAGGGGAGCGCCCCCCCGGCCAAGAGTGGGCCCATAGAAGGACATAAGATAGCAGACCCCCGTAAGCACGATTGGAACCCACAGCACCAAGACTCTGCCCACCCGAGACCCGCCCAGACCCCCGGTGCAGGGTCGGCCACGCAACGGAGAAGACATTGGAACATTTAGACGTCTTCTATCGTTCAGTCGAGGTTCGGTGAGGATCGGACCACGTCAAGTTATGATGACCTTGTGTTTTGTGGCGAGAAATCAGTATTCAAAAACTGACATCCTGCAGAACAATGCATCTCCAACTCGTATTATCTTTCCTGATTCAATTGTGGGGTCGAACTCGGAGTAATGGATCCAAACTATAAGACATAACATTTGCTGCTGCCACCAGGGGGAGCTGTGAAAAAGCTGAATTTCTTCAGTCATACGTCTTCAGGGCGAGACTTTTTTCCAGCATGTGAAGTTTAGGGCTGATCCGATCGTAGACAGCGGACTTGTGACAGTTACGTGTTTTACAACGAAAAGTCAATATTCGCCGCCCTGGACACCCCAGAGGTGTTAATCCCCAAATCTGAAGTTTAAACTCTAGGAGGAGATAGTTGATAATTAAATATTTTCTGCATAACATGCCGTAATCACATTTTCAGCTTTATCAGCACCATCCTGGTTCATTCGGAATATTCAGCCGCGTGAGTATTTAATACTAAAATCGCTTCTTTGCGGTTTTAAGGTGTGAAAAAGAGTGAAATAAAATGTAAGAGTCACGTGACACGGTATCTCTTTGAATTGAAAACCTTTGTTTTGGGAATGACTTGGCTGACCTTTTTTTTCCGCACAGGTATGTGACGAGTCATCTCAGTACGCAGAGGAGAGGCCCCGCCCCCAAGGATCTTCTCCTGTCGAGGAGTTTCCTGAAAAGTACACAGACAGTGACAAAGAGGTACTGACACCGACATATCATTGTTTTACAGAAAGCTAGCAATCAGTTAATAGACAGTCCGCATCAGAGAACCTTCTGCACTTGTGTTAGCTGGGTCGCTAGTTAAAATATAACATTCTCCTTGTCTTTTTATTTAGATTTCTTGACAAAGCCTCAGACAATCAGAGTCCTAGTTCTGAAAGCAGAACGAGTCTTCGGTAAAACGTAATAAATACCTAAATGACTGAATCCTATGTTCTTTGTTCTGACACACGATGGTGCTGCGAGTATATCGGGTCATACGAATGGATTTTGCAGCAGCTTTAAAAAGGACAAAATGCAGATATTTACGTCCACTGATTTAATACCTGGTCTTGGTCTTATTTTATGTTTGCAAGAGAAATGCAGAGTCATCAGAGAGGTTGTTGGACCTGGTTCAAGGACCGGCCAGACCTGGTCCATGTGACCAGCCACATAGTTTTATATCCTGTAGGCCAAGCCCTCCTTTATCTCTGGCATGTGCAGAACCTACTCAGTTTGAATCTGCAAAGCAAAAACAGCAGTGTTGAAAATTTCATCGTGGAACTTTTCTGAGTTGAATTTAACTCCTTTAAGCTTCTTTTTTTTTTTCTTTCTTTTTTTAACACTTTCAGATTCAAATGTTTTTTTCAGTGTCAGAGTTATTTGTCAGCGTCAATCTCATCAGAGTTGATCCCACTCCACGGAAATCTATTCTAGTTCCACCCACAAGACAAATAAAGATGGGGAAAGTAAAGGAGACACTCCTAGGAAGGGAGTTGAGCGGTCAGCAGAAAGTAACTGATGCTATAACCACTGATCTCTGAGTGAAGAGACGACCTCTCCGTTAAGATACATATCCCTTTGTGACGGGGTGCAGATGGGAAAGTCTCCTGTTCTTATGGAATAGTTAGCAGGAAGGGAAGATGGTCTAGATACGACAGATCGAACAGATAGCATTATCCTTTTTTGTTTGATCTTTAACATTAACATCTTATTTTGAAATCTTGAAATTGAAGGGAATTGTATTAGGTGTCATTAATGGATTCATACAGTCTTTCGGAAATACAGTGAGACCAAAAGATTGAAGTAAACCTACGCTGTTGTCCCGGATAGCAAGTGTGTATCCCCAAAAAGCCCCCAATCTCCTCAGTCAAACAAACAATCCCCCTGATTGAACTGCTCAAATTAAAAGGGAAGTTATTCCCGAAAAAACGTGTTTTTCATGACAAAGCTCACCCTAGTGTCCGAAATATGATACTCACTTTTCCCAAAACCAGTTCTTCCTCTCGCTAAGGTCTATGTGGGTATAAAGTTTCATTTTAACAGGGAAGGATCTGCGGACGCGACGATGACGATTCTGTCCCCATCTTCTCTGCCATATAAATATTGAGTTCAGCTTTGTATGCTGTATATTGTAAATATTTTGTCATTGTTATTACAAATACACAATCAGTGAATTCAGTTTTAAAAATACACTGATGGTTTTGATTTTTGAATCTACACACTAGTCATTTGTAACAAATGAGAGTTCCTGCAGCTTAATCGTAGTGTAAAGTATCAAACACTTCCTTAAGTGTTGTTTTAACCCCATGTAGTCTGGACTAATACAGACACTTTTAAAGTGTTGACTTTAAATCCATACTAGGTGATAAAATTAACACTGTTGATTTCTGCAATGTGGGCACACAGTAATTTTTTTAAATTACATTTCTTTATATTTACTATTTTGCTGTGTTTGACTGCAACAATGAATATTTAAATTGACCTTTTAGTGTGAAGGAGAGCATGACCTACAATACAAAAGTGGGAGTGGAAAGAAAACGAGGAAGTCTGGGCTCGGGTCCATGTTTGATAAGCGTTCAACTCCAAAGATGAGTAAACTGAAGGTGAGATCTTCCCCATCCTTCTCTCTACTGTGAATCCCTTCAGGCTGTGCTGCAGCAGAGAATAGCACAGCTGAGGTAAAAAATGATTTTATCCTTTCTGTTTTGATTTGCTGGCAGGAAGCGCCCAGCCCTGAGTCTGAGGTTATAGTGAAAACAGCCAAAGACGGATGTGCCGAAGGCCTCGTTTATGGCGGAGGGGGAAAAGACGGGATTTTCATTAAGCAAGTGGTCCCAGAGTCACCGGCCTCCAAAAGTCTGGAATTGAAAGAAGGTAAACTTGCAGCTTGATATATCAACATTCATAAGGACATTTTCACTCCAAATATATTCAAAACGAATCCTCTGGTTTAATAAATAAATAATAATACATTTAATTTATAATGCACTTTACATTTGTATCAAATCTCAAAGTGCTAAATTGACACGATTGGATTGTGTCAATCCAATCGTTTGGATTGGACTGGATGGACACGATTACGCTGGTGTGAACAGTAACACAAACCCGATTTACTTTGGGATCAATATGCCAATATGATAAATTAAAGCGAATAAACCAGGCCTAGACTGTCGTCCCCGCCAACAAATGTCCTGTCCCCGAAAAGCCCCCAATCCACCGCGTTCTACAAGCAATCCCCTCTGATTGAACTACTCACTGTAAATGTGACTCATCAATAATCTGAAACACTCCATAGTGACTCAACCTAACTATTTCTATGAAGTCAGCAGTCTGCTTTAGGATCAGATCCCATGATGTCTCAACGATGAAGCTAAATACAGTTAGCTAGTTTTTCTGAGCTCAGGAAGGAAACAACACAGATTTCCTGGAGTCAAAACATAAGTTTTCCACAAAAAGCTCCCCTTAGTGAGTAAAATATGAACTACTATTGTGAAATAATATATATACAAGATAAATCTCCTTTTGTAGATTCCTATGGGCCACATTTGGCACATTAATTTAATGCAATACAATTTTGGTTGGTTGCTATATTATGACCGGTAGAGCGACAATATTCCGTTTTCTGTAATATTGTATATATTTTCACATAGTTTCACCTGAGAACGTGTGTAGCCTGCAGAAAAAAATATTACAACACTAACATTGCTGATTTGTTAGGAAGTGAATCCATAAAGTTTTACTGTAATTGTATTGACCAGGTCCTGAGCTCAATTCAGGGGCAGTTCTAGGATTTATTTTTCAATGAGCTGACTTAAGGGGGCTTAAGGGGAGGTTCATCCATAGCGCAGAAACTAAAACTGCCACTGTGTACTCCTACAGCTTAAATAGTGTTTGGTTGCATATTTAACCCAGTACATATATAAACCCTAATAGAAAAATCTACTTATTTCCCATTTCATTGTTGTAAAATTTCAGAATAAGTTACAAAGTCTAATGCTGCTGATGCAATGTCTATTATTTTATAAGATCAAATGTATAGACTAAAAGCCTCTTTATCTAAGTAATCTAATCTGTACTTCTGAAGTATTTTGCTCTTATTTACACAGGTGATCGGATTCTGAGCGCCACTGTGTATTTTGACAACATGTCATATGAGGATGCCATTCAGATTCTGGAGCATGCTCAGGCGTACAAAGTGAAGCTCTGCTTGAAACGTCAACCAGAAGCCGCAGAACCAGTGATCGAATCGGACATCATCCCTGTAATTATTATTCAAGCAGTGTGACTCTTTGCAATGGGCTGTGTTGAGGTTAAAACTAACATTTCATCTTTCTGTCACATCAACAGGAGGAAGAACTTGATACTCTGGAGATGAGGGAGCAAGGAAAAGTCAAAAGGCGTAGTGACGCACGCATTTCTTGGCCCAAGTTTACCTCCTTTGGAAAAGGAAGGAAATCTCCCTTTACAAGGTCTCATAGTTCCTCAGAGGCTGATGAGCAGAGGAAGCTTGAGCTTAGCCCCACCACAAGTGACACGGAGTCACCCATAAAATCTCAGGATGCTCTCAAAGGCAAGAAGAGGCACAAGATAAAGCTTCCTGTACTGAAAAAGGGTCACCGCACAAGCTCACCTGAAGAACAGTGCCTTGAAAGCCCATCAGAGGAAACACCTGAATACTACGTGGCAGACGATCTGAAAGCAGGAGAAGACTTGAATCTTGATCGGAAACTGACTGAACCTCAAACTGTTGAGCAGAAGGTGGAACTCATCTCTATGAAAACAACAGATGTAACTGTGGCTCTGGCAGATAAAGGAAGCTCCTCTGGTCTTAAGTCCCCCGATGGCAAGAAAAAGAAGAAAGAACGGTCTGAATTTAAAATAAAAATTTTGGGGAAGGATAAATCGCACAAGAAAGATGCAAAAGCAAAATCCCCTAAAAGGCTGAAAACACTGGGTGGCAGTATTGAAACAGCAGATCAACCTGAAAAGGAAAAATCATTTGCCATCCCAAGTTGTGAGTCACAAACAAAACTACTTGATGTGAGTGCCGGGGTAATCAGCAGTGAGAACTCTGGGTTACCTTCAGCCATATCGGTTACACCACAGATGGAGATTAGTGTACCAAAGGTGGAACTTGGTGTTGATGTTCCATTTATGCACAAATCTCCACAGAAAGCCATGGAAAATAAACAAAAACAAGAAGCAAAGACTGGATTCAAACTGCCTAAAGTAGGCTTGGGTGACATCTCCATTAAAGAAACAATACGAGAAATGAAGGTCAGTGTTGAGGAGGGCCCCTCTAAAATGGAGCAGCATGAGGGCCCAAAAGTGAAAGATCCTTATGAGCAACTGTCATTCAGAACACAACTTCCCAAACGTGAGGAAATTGAAATTCCAGGTATGGAGGACATGTCTTTGAGGAGTACAGTCACAGGAATTAAAAATCCTAAAGCTAGGTTTATGGGACAATACGAAGAACTTCAATCGGAAACTGTGCAAATGTCCATTGACGTTGACAGTGTGAAAGAGGCCGTTTCAAAATTGCCTGGATATAAGCTTCCCAAGGTGGACACAGCAGGAGTACTAATCCCTGAGGAAATTACTGTGATAGACGCAAACGCACAACGGATATCAGTGAAAACACCTACTAAAGTTGTAGATACCAAACCAAAACATGACATGGCTTCTTTCAAACTACCAAAGATTACAGCTGATTATTTAACCTCAGAGGAACTTTTGGTTGAGGCCAAAGTAGATGATTTAAAAATAACAGAATACAAAACTAAAATGATCAAAACCGAGGTCTACAGAAGAGAGGACATTGTAATTCCTGGAACAGACAGTGCCCAAGAAGTAGCCATTATTCGGGCCGAAGACACAGAGGGAGCACATGGAAGGGATGGCCACAGCCCAAAACAATCTGATAAGAAATCCAGGAAGGCAAAGTTAACAACCATTGGTTTCGGGGTCGCAAAACCATATATAAAAATCCCTGACGTTGGAATTCATTTGCCAAAACAAAAAGGTGGTGCCGCAAAAGAGGAAGGTACTATTTTCATCCAAAAAGTCACAACTGGATCTCGGAAAGACAAAGAGCAGATCAGTGGAGTCATATCTGATGTCAAAATACCCAGTATTGATGGCATGGAGTTCATTGATTCCGCAGATTGTCTATCGGCAAGAACGAATGATAAGGGTATAAGCATTGATGGGGTGGAGGAAAAAACATTTGATGGCGAGAGAACGAGCAGTAAGTTTAAAATGCCTAATATCAACATATCCATGCCAATGGTAAAAGGACCTAAAATCGATTCAAGCCTTTCAAATAAAGATGTAGATGCCGCACTTCCAGAGGTTAAAGCGAAGGTCAAACTCCCAGAAGTTCCTGCAGTTGATTTTACCCTTGGAAAAGTAGACGGTTCTATTCCAGAGGGAACGATGGAAGTTGAGAAACCGGAATTAGAAGTCAAATATCTGAATTATGATGAAAATGGTGGACTAGGGGGCAAGTTCAAAATGCCAAAGTTTGGAATAACATTGCCAAAACTAAAAGGGCCAGACCATGGTTTGGGCTTTTTGAAGAAAGACAAAGACAAACCAGAAGTTAAGGCCGATATAAGACACCAGGAGGTTCCAAGTATTTCTGTGGATGTCCAACGAAGTCCAGGACAGATTGATGTCCAAGGTGGCAAGTTCAAAATGCCAGAGTACGGAATTACACTACCCAAAGTAAAAGGGCCTGAAATTGATTTTAGCTCATCTATGAAAAACATAGATGTGACTCTACCAGAAGCCAAAGTTGAAGTCAAACTCCCTGTTGGTGAACTAAAAGAACACTCTTCGGAAATGTCCAGTACACAGCTGGAAGCATCTGGAGACGATTCAGGAAAAGGCCTGGCCAAAGATTTCAAAATAGATCAAGAGGTAAACATTGAAGGACCCACTGGGCTTATCACAGGAACTGAACGGGAGGGAAAAGACAAAAAGTTTAAAGTGCCACATCTTGATCTCTCTATGCCAAAGGTAAAAGGACCTAAAATCGATTTTAGCGTATCAAAGAACAAAATGGAGGCTACATTACCTGAGGCTAAAGCCGATGTCACACTTCCAAAGGTTGGTCTTGGAGAAGTCAATGTTTCAGTTCCATATACCGAGATAGAAGTTCCAGATGCTAAAGTGGGAGTGAAACCGAAGGATGGCCAGGTGGAAATGAAGCCAACAGAGTATGGAGCAGAGATGGCTGAACATGTTAGGAAGTTTAAGATGCCAAAGTTTGGAATCAAAATGCCAAAAATAAAAGGGCCAGAATTTGACCTGAGCTTACAGAAGACAGGTGTAACAATTCCACAGACAACGGTTGACGTCAAAGTACCAGATAAACCTGAAATGGAAGTGATTATCGGAACAGCAGAACTTTCTATTCCAGAAGAACCTGCTGAATACGAAATACCTGAGCTGGAGATGAAACCTTTGAAGGGTGAAGTCGAAGCACATGGGGGCAAGTTCAAATTACCAAAGTTTGGAAAAGCAAAGACAAAAATAAAAGGTCCAGACTTGCATTTGGGCTTTTCGAAGAAAGATGTAGATGAGATCCAACTTCCTGAGGTTGAACTCAATGAACCTTCTGTGGACTTACAGGTTAAAACACCTGAAATCAAGGTAACGAAAAAGGGTAAAGAAGGATCACCATCAAGATTTAAGATGCCCACACTCAAATTACCAAAATTTGGACTCAGTACCTCAAGTGCCACAGTAGAAGTTCCCAATTTGGACAAAGATGTCAAAATTGATGGAGCTGACATGGAAATTCCTGAGGAGGTTCTCAAAGTGGACATTCAGGCACCAAGGATTGATTATGAAACGCCATCAGTACACATGAAAACTACAGGAAGTGAACGTGAGGGAAAGGGAAGCAAGTTTAAAATGCCAAGTTTCAGTTTCTCAATGCCTCAAGTAAAACAGCCAGACTTTGATTTGAGTTTATCAAAGAAAGATATAGATGTGACTCTACCAGCGGCCAAAGCTGAGGTCCAACTCCCTGGAGTGGAATTGAGGGAACCTTCTGCTGGATTAGAAATCAAAGCTCCCCAGATCATGATTGCAGCAGAGGACACGGAAGAACCAGCATTAGAATTTAAGATTCCAACACTCAATATGCCGAAATTTGGAATTCTTACTCCAACTGCCTCGGTAGAAGTACCTGATTTAGACAAAGATGTTAAAATCCCTGAGGAGGGTCTCAAAGTTGACATTGAAACACCCAGCATTGACACCGAGGGCCCATCAGTACACATGAAAACTACCGGAATGGAACATGAAGGAAAAGGAAGCAAGTTCAAAATGCCAAGTCTCCGTTTTTCCATGCCTCATCTCAAAGGGCCTGATATTGATTTGACGTTATCAAAGAAAGATGTAGATGTTACTCTACCAGAAGCCAAAGCTGAGATCAAACTACCTGATGTGGAACTGAAAGAACCCTCTGCAGATGTAGAAATCAAAGCTCCTAAACTCAAGGTAACTACAAAGGGTAAAGAAGGATCACCATCAAAATTTAAGATGCCCACACTCAAATTACCAAAATTTGGACTTGGCTCTTCAAGTGCCACAGTAGAAGTTCCCAATTTGGACAAAGATGTCAAAATTGATGGAGCTGACATTGAAGTTCCTGAGGAGGTTCTCAGAGTGGACATTGAGGCACCAAGGATTGATTATGAAGGCCCATCAGTACACATGAAAACTACAGGAAGTGAGCAGGATGGAAAGGGAAGCAAGTTTAAAATGCCAAGTTTCAGTTTCTCAATGCCTCAAGTAAAACAGCCAGACATGGATTTGAGTTTATCAAAGAAAGATATAGATGTGACTCTACCAGCAGCCAAAGCTGAGGTCCAACTCCCTGGGGTGGAATTGAGGGAACCTTCTGCTGGATTAGAAATCAAAGCTCCCCAGATCATGATTGCAGCAGAGGACACGGAAGAACCAGCATTAGAATTTAAGATTCCAACACTCAATATGCCGAAATTTGGAATTCTTACTCCAACTGCCTCGGTAGAAGTACCTGATTTAGACAAAGATGTTAAAATGCATGGAATTGACATTAAAATCCCTGAGGAGGGTCTCAGAGTTGACATTGAAACACCCAGCATTGACACCGAGGGCCCATCAGTA